>JARJEC010010249.1:0-11840 GCA_030264575.1 Tachinus sp. AB-2021 | reverse complement strand
CTATAGTATCTCCTTCAGTTGAAACTGCACAATGTGACTAAATAAATCATGATATAAGAACATTGTAGTTTTATTTTTAATCTTGCTCTAACATTTTGATAATAAAAATTTAATTTATTTACTTTATTCGGTTTCGACTCCAAAATTTCCCAGTGCTGGGACATTTCTTTCTTTGAACTTTAAAATTATGAAAAGACAATTATAATTATAAATAAATAAAAAAATAAAGTACAAGATTTTCTAATCATAAAGTGTGCTGTGCACAAAAAAGGTTGGGAAAACTGTATTTTCTCAACAAACACAGAAAATATGTAGAATGGTATTTGATTGTTTCGGCTGATGCTTGTTGAAACTCAATTATAACTTTAATTAAATTATTTCGAAACCTTACACATGTGTTTTATTGAAGTCATTCATAAGCACAATGGTGGCTGTAAAAATAAACTAAAATTGTTTCAATTAAAATTGAGTTAGCTAGAATGTTTTCTAAAATGATTTTATATTGTATCAGTCGAACAATAAGGGTGCAATTTTCTGGAGCAATGAACGACAAAGCGTTTTGGATTATCTGAAATGCAATCAAGGTGAATGCGCCGGGGATTACTTTGCTACTAAGCGACTGCCTACAAACACTCACCTACCACTTGAAAATGCTCGATGCAGAATGCAATCGGCCAGCAAAAATGCTTCACTTTAAAAACATAAGTGCTTCCGAAGAAGTAGCTCATAAACAGTTGCAACTTTATCATCTTGTAATTAATTTGTTTTTAGAATCATGATGGAATTTGTGAAGATATGTTTTGCTATATTTCAAATGCATTAAAAAATATCTACAATTTCTTAACCTCTATCAGATTTTATGTATTAATAAATGCATTTGATTTAAAAGTGAAAGTTTTTAAAATTACACCACTTTCTAATGCACGCCGGAAGAGTTATTAGAACATTATTCTTCTTAATAATATTTGGCAACTTTCACCCATTAATCTATTTTACCACAATTTGACAAAAACCGCTTCGTTTCCTGGAAATACCAAGATAAGAAATAGCGTCAAATCTATTTTTGCTAATTTAATTCTAATGTTTGTTTTATACTCAAAATTGAATTATAAATTAATATTTTCTAACTTAATTTCTTCTGAATATTTATTGTGAAAATCAAAAAATTAAATATATTTGTTTTATTTTTGTGAAGTTTGAATTTTTTATTATTTTCCGAATGAATTATAAAGATTTTAGTTGATATTTTACTATTATTTTAGAAACTACAACGTTTACAAGAAAAAATAAATTATAAGAAATTCCATAAATAACTTCATTGAGTTAAAATTTCAATAAAAACAATTGAAATTTCATTATAAATGAAGTTATGGATATTGAAATGCATTTATTTCAGATTTTTAAATGCCATCGTGACATCAGCCAATATGATAAAACTTAATTTGAATTAAAGCTACAGGTTTTAATTATTTAAATAATAACAGAAAACGCTGATTTAGTAAATAATAATAAATGTAATTTAATATTTTATATAAGTTTAGCTGATGGCCGCTAGATGTCGCAAGCATGCGCATACAAAAACAAAACACGGTCAATCAATTGCTTTTGTTTTTAAACCTGTCAGCAGGCACAACTGTCAATGCGATTTAATTATTTGTCTGTGTAAAGAGAAGAAGGAAGAAATGAGATCCCAACAAACGCCCACGCGGAATTAATTCAAACATCAATCAAAAATAAATTGATTCCAGTGTTGCAATTTGATGTGCAGTGTAGTGTCCATCATCAGCGCAATCGACATGTATATTCAATGGGCGTAATTATAGCGGCTGAAATGCTGATGTTGATAAAGTGCAGCGACAATTGCAATAGCAAGGTAATTACAAGAAATCGGCCGCAATGGTAAAATCATCTGTGCGAGAATCTAACGAAATCGTTCGCGGAAAAATCAATCGATCCCACTCCTGTCATCATTGCACGGATTCGGTGGATTCACCCACAACACAATTAATATACAACAACTTATTACTCATTTTGTTTATATTTACATGTTTTAGTAGGTGTTAATTACAATGCAGCAGACTGGCTTTATTTTAATAGACAGTGTGCAGAATTATTAATAAGCAGGTTTTCCTAGTTTCAAGTTACACTTATTCATCAGCTTTGATTAATTGTGCAATGTTATGCTAATCCTATTTATTATTATAATAAATATTTATTTTGATATAATAGTTTGCATAGAGTGCGGCTGTCAGAAATAAAAGGGTTATGTATTTACAAAATATGATAAGAATGTAAATATTTAAAAAATAAATGTTTGCATTGCCCCTGTACTACTTTAAATGTTTGCGGATTTAGATAATGCAACTTTTGTATCATATTTATACTAACTTTCTGCATAATTATATAAATTTAACAAAATTGATTCATTCCGTTATGAATTTAACGGGTGAAATCATTCCTAATTAATTCAAGTTATTAAATATTAATTTCAATTCATAGCAGACATCCTAACGCCATTTACAGAGTCCATTATTTACAATGCATTGAATATTTATATGAAGGGTTTTAATCGTGGGTGGGGGGAGGCTGGAATTTCTATTTTAAGATCATCACAACGCCTGCAACTTTTGCTTGGGGTTTATTTCAATTTTTTTCATAAAAACATGTTTCATTCATTTTAGATGCTGTAAATATAATTAAAATGAATATTATGCGAAAACTGAGGGGTGGGGTGGCGAATGTCGCCTCGGCTTCCAGTGCAGACGCATCTGAAGGACCACCAGGCTCGCCGCACACACAACTCGGACTCATGCATCTTAAAAAACTTTTTTCCGAGTATACACATCCAGCGCATCCACTCACCGATGCCGAAAAAGATGACAAACTTTATAATATGTTACCGCTGTTTTGCAAAGTAAGTAAAATTATATCAAAATTTCTACCTCGATTTTTATTTTATTATAAATTTGCAAAAAAAAAGTTAAGTACTTAATCTGAATTTTATTAGTATCATAGTCTAGGTTGTCTAATATATGCCTAATTTTAACACAGAGTATTTTTTTAGCCTAGATTATATTATTTAATCTAGACCTATATCTAATTTGTGCTTAATTAAAAACCTGGGTTTTTGTTTTTTACTCTAGGCTGTCTAATATGTAATTAATTTAAGCTTCTTTCCAATCTAGGTTTTATTTTGCAAATTAACTATAAAAATTTAAAAAATATTTACGGTGATCAATTTGTATTTCTAGTAGTACCATAACCTAGGTTGCTTATTATATATTCAAACCTAGGTTTTTGTTTTCTGCAAATTATGTGACTGAATGAAACAAAAATTGTTGGTTTAATTTCAATTATTTTGTCCCCAGGTATTTGGATCTAGTCCGTCATGTGATATGAACGAAAAGTTCTGGGACATACTGGCATTTTGCCATCAAGTGTCTCTATTAATGGTCTCCGAGATACGTAAACGTGCATCCAATCAAAGCACAGAAACGGCGAGCTGTGCCATTGCAAAATTCCTCGAAATTGAAAACTGCGAGGAATCCAGCAACGGCTGGATGCTTTTGTCAACTTTAAATTTGCTTGCGGCGGGCGATTCGACTCTTGTTCAAGTAATGTCAGAAGTGTCGGTACCATCAACGCTTGTCAAATGCTTATATTTGTTCTTCGATTTACCGGAAATGTCCGAACAGGAAGCCAATAAAAAGGATACCAATAGCGATTTTACACCGAGAGAACGCAGGATTTTGTTGCAGAAAATTTTTGTGCAGGTCAGTTTATTTAACATGTCTGGATGTAGCTATTTTGTTGTGTAAATTTCTGCAATTCTGTGCAGTTTAGTTAATTATTTAGCAAGTCCGGTTGTATATTTATAATTTTTGTTATTTTCTTATTGTAAATTTAATTTATAGCAATTTGTACGAAAACAATTCAATTTAAATATTTAGAAAAATTCTGTGTAATTCATTTGATTGTTTGGCAAGTCTGGATGTACCTTTATAATTTTTTTAATTTCTTGTGTATTGTAAGTTTTGATTTATTGTTTTTTAATTATTTAATTTTTATTGACAATTTAAATTTAATTTCTGGTATTTTGTGTTGCTCAATTGATAATTTAAAGTCCAGACCTAAATTTTATTTGTTTTATTATTTTTAAATAATTTTTACGATAGCTCGATTTAAATTTCTAGCTGCTAGTAAGATTATGCAGCCACAGAATTCCGGCTGAAGAATTGGCAAGAAAAGACGACTTAACATTGCTTTTTTCTGCGATTACATCGTGGTGCCCGCAACACAATGTAATGTGGAGGAAAAGTGCAGCCGAAGTACTTATGACGCTTTCGCGACACGGCTTATCCCCACCAGTCGTAGTTTACATTCACTGTAAGTTATTTTTTTCTCACTAATAACATTTACTGACTGGATATTTTCAGCGAAAGGTTGCGTTGCAATTTGCATGGATAACATGCAACGGATACCCGAATTGGCACCATTAGAGTTGGTTGAAATGTTTGTTACTGTTTTCTGTTTCCTTAAAGATTCAAGCGAGGTTTCATCGACACTTTTAGATGATTTTAGGCAGGCGCAAGGATATCTATTTCTATCAGATTTCTTACTAAAGTAAATTGATTTTAACTATATTAACACTTTTATTTTATTAGATTAATTTTTAGGTTAGAAAATGAAAAATGCAGCGAAGCACAAGAATCTATCAGAAATTTAGTGCTTATGGTAACATCTTTATGTATGTGCGGTTTCATGGAATTGAAACCATCTCAAGCGTCGACTGGCTCATTATTTCAAATGCAAGGATTTTCATTACCGCAACCGTCTGGTCGTGGGACAAGCGTACGCAACATCCAAGCTTTCCACGTGCTTCAAACGACTTTTATTAAATCAACTTCACCGATGCTTTGTTGCACGATACTAGAAGCGATTTCCAGCATCTATCATTCGGACAATGCCAACTATTTCATTCTCGAAAATCAAAACACGTTAAGTCAATTTATGGAGAAGATCCATTATAAATCGCCGGAAATTCAACAAAAATTATACGAACTGATAGAATTTTTGGTGTTTCAATTGAACTTTGTTCCGTGCAAAGAGCTTATTTCGATGTCGATTTTTTTGAAAACGCACAGCATGAATCACGTTGAATGCAGCATCAAGTGCACACAGACATTAATGAATATATTGAAACACAACGTGATATTCAAAGATGTTTATCGGGAAGTTGGCATGTTGGAAGTATTTGTTACTTGTTTGAAACGTTACGCCGGATTGTTAGAGTCAAAGAAAAATGCATTGGATGTTAATAAGGAGTATGTTATGCCGTCGGGGCAAGAAAAATTGGGCAATATGGTCATTGAAACTTTGACGGCTTTATTGTCGGGAAATGCTGCCAATGCGACTGTTTTAAGGGAATGTGGGGGCGCTGCATGCGTTCATGGTTTGGTTACTTATTCTGAATGTCGACAAACTGCATTGGGTTAGTATTAAACACAAAATTATTAATTTTTAACTTTTAGGTTATGTTCAATATTAAATCATTTTTTAATATCTTAATTTTTAGGTATAATTCGTGAGCTTGTTTTAACAGCCGGTGGTGACGATGACATGGGAAAATTACTATCGACACTACATTCGGCGCCTAGATCGAAGTTGCAATTGAAAACGGAAATATTGAAAGCGCTCCTGCTTTGTCTTAGAGATTCCCATCGAACTCGAACGGTTTTTAGAAAGGTAAACAATTAAAAAGGAATTTATATTAGCAAAAATATTTATGCTGAATATTTTTAGGTTAACGGATTTATATACGTAACCAGTGTGCTGGTAGCACTGGAAGGCAAATTCATGACGTTGCAAGAAACCATTGAGCCATTAAGCCTGCTTAACATTGTCTTTTACACGATTAGTACAGCAATGCGATTCGAGCCAGCCAATGCGAAATTTTTTCATCACGATATTTGTGCAACGAGTTTATGCGATACGTTACGTTTGCTGGGTTGCTTTGCTCCAAAAAAAATCGAAGCTCTAGAAGAAAGCCATGACGATTGCCCGAGTACAAACTTACAAGATGTTTACCATAGTTTATTTATCGGAAATATCATAAATCCTCAGTAAGTAGATTTTCATCTACACCTTAAAATTATTTAATTTATTGGAATAAATTAAGAAAATTAATAATCATTTTAGTATACCTGATGATATTCCCCCGACCTTAGCATATGCAGCAATTGTATATCGACTGCTCTACGATGTAGCTTTAGACTTATTTGACAAGCCAAACCTAAACGTAGGAAACCTGACCAAATCGCCTTCATTATCCAGACAGACCTCAACAGAACCTAACGTAAGATTGATTTTATTTATATTTATCAAATTTTAAGCATAAATAAAACTCCACTTACAGCATAACGGCAACAATTGCGGCAAAAGATCTGCCGTCAATTCGCTTAATTTGAATCCGCCTACACCCGATCCGATCATTGTACATCCTGGTGTGGTTGTCGCAATGTTACAACTGTTACCGTGTATTAAGGTAAGACATCAAACGTAACTGTCAACATAACCTCAAACTTATTAATAAAATAAACACCTGTCAATTTTATTTATGAAATTTATGCACTCATATTAATCTTATATTGTAAAACTATCATGACCTGCTAAAATAATCAACATCTGAAAAAATTGTGTACTGTCAAATCGATCACGATGTGTTCAAAATGGACTTTGAAATTTTTTAACAGTCAAAATAATACATAATATTTTTACAGCATGAAGAATCAGAAAAATGTTTAGCTTTGCAATACTACATTGCGGAAATAATAAAATCATTAGTAAGAAGCGAACGCAACCAACAAATAATGTGTGATAGCGGATTTGTTGGTTACTTACTATCAATCGGGTCGGCACCACTGCAAAATGAAGACCATCCATTGCACATTCCATTACAATACATGCTTGAACGATTGGCTGCCCAAGCATTGGAACCAATAGATTTGCGCAACTTTTTGCGTCTCGGCAATCCATTATCATGCATTCCGTTGGTGTCAGATGAAGCCGGTGATGGGCCAGTACCATTGACGAGGATTAAAACTATCGTTTCGATGACCACACCTAAAGATTTTAGGGCACAAAGCATTTGCACGTTGCCACCGTTTGTTGAATTTGATATGAGTGCCGAAGGTTTTGGTTGCTTGTATCTACCTAGTATTGCGCCACAATCACCGAATGCACCAAGTGTCGTTAATATTGATAGCAGTGTTTTGGGAGGGATTGGAGCTGGTCAGTAAATTTTTTAATTTAAAGTGAAACTTTTTTAGCAAATTTAAAAATTCGAATTATATTAAAATAAAATGTTGCCAATTAAGTTTCACTTTAAAGATATGGTCTATCTACTGTTCTTAAACACTGCGGTTAATTGCATTACTTGCTCATGTGACTTGTGCGATTTATTGCTGCTTTTACTGGCTTTGTTTAAACACAGTGGATAGACCATGCCTTAAGAAATGATTGAATTGCATACAATAACCGTAATTATATTTAGGTGATAGAATGTTTCCGCCACAAACCGGACTCACATTTTCTACTTGGATATGTGTGGATAAATTCTCAGATCCGAGAACTGATCCTCACTGTGTGCGATTGTTAACTTTGGTTAGGAATCTTAACAGCACACGTGATGATCATCTTGTTTGTTTGAGTGTCGTTCTATCGGCGAGGGATAAAGCAATTATTGTTTCAACACAGGAGACGCACATTCCTAACCGTGAGTTGTGCAATTTAAAACTAGTTTTAATGCTTTAAAAATTCTGGTTAGATATAGGTGAATGGGAACCGGAAGGACAGGGTGAACATGGTGCCCGGGTGTGGTGTCCGGATATTTTGCAGGAAGGACAGTGGCATCATTTGGTGGTTGTTTTGAATAGGGCTGTGTTGAAAAACTCTTCTTTTTCTTTGTATTTGGATGGGCAACATATGCATACTCAGAAATTGCATTACATATCTCAAAATCCGGGCGGAGGCAGTGCTAATCTCACTGTGGCTTCATCCGTTTATGGATTTATTGGAACCCCTCCAGCTTGGAGGAGGTATTCAAAACTATGTTGGAAACAAGGACCTTGTCATTTGGTTGAAGAAGTAAGTAGATACTTTCACACCTTGATTAAATATGGATTATGCTTTTTATTTTTATCTAAATTTTGATATGATTCTAAATTTTATGCAAATAATTTATAAGTAATTCAGATCACTGGGTCACTTTTTCTGCAATAGCAACTTTCAGGCTCTGATTTAATTTAATTTTTAATTTATTATTATGCTTATAATTCTTAACGAAATTCTAATTTAATACAAATATTTTAGGTATTAACGCCAACTACAGTAAATTATATCTACCAACTAGGACCACATTATATGGGCTCATTCCAGGCTCCGAATGTGAGCACAACGGATCCCATACAACTCGTCAATGAGGAAAAAGTGATTTTTGGATTGAACGCAAAGGCCGTATCGCAATTGACTTTAAGCAAGATTCGGAAAGTTTATAGCCGGATGGATAATAAATCGATTGCTAAACAACTCGGTATGTCGAGTCATGAAAATGCGACTCCTATTAGAATTCTGCATAACAGCGCGGGACATTTGGCCGGACCATCGAGGAGTTTAGGAGGTGTGGTTATCGGTTATTTAGGAGTCAGGGTGTTTTGTCCACGACCCGTCGCATCAGTAGTAAGTTTAATTTAATTGTTCAAATTACAAGCCGCAACCAAATACTTTTTCACGCATACGCAAAGCGCTTAACAAACATGTGTCAAGGTATTATACACAGAACCCTACTTGACCTGAATATTTTGTTGATCACTGTTTATACAATTTTAGACAATATTTGGGTCACACATAATAAAATATGTTGTGCGCATGTGGGAAATAAAGTGTGGTTGTGCTCAAATGTGTCATTATTTTATAAATCCAACATATCAATTCCAACAGGTAAATACAGTGGGAGGATGTTCAGTATTATTAGGATTAATAGCAATGGCTCAAGATATTGAAAGTTTATATGCAGCTGTCAAAGCATTAGTGTGTGTTGTCAGAAGCAATAAAGCGGCGCAAGCTGAAATGGATAGAAGGCGAGGATATCAAACACTTGCAATGTTATTAAGACGCAAACGACCTCTACTCAATTCGCATATACTGCATTTAGCATTCAGCCTTGTTGGAACTGTGGACAGCGGACGGGAATCATCGGCCATTCCAAACTTAACAGCATTTCAGGTAAATTATTTTGAACATTTAATAAGGTTATATTTAATGATTATGTTTAACTGGTGCGATTGACAATCAGTGGCTTGGGTCAATTGTTATTTTTTCTCAAAATGACTCGACTCTTCAGGACTGCCACCCCTATAATTTTTTTATTGGATGTATAAATACAAAATATAGTGCTTAGTAGAAAAACAAAATTGTATTGTATTTGACCCGGACCTCGCCAGTTAAGAGTTAAAACTGGACAATAAAGAAAAATATTAAAACAAAATTTATTTATTTTAAGGATTTATTATGTGACTTGGAAGTTTGGCATGAAGCACCCGGCGAATTGCTAAGATCGCATCTAGAACACCTTTACGAATTGGCTGCGGAGTCAAGCGAAAAACGCAACAACACCTGGATAATGCGTGATTTACAATTAGTAACAAAATTGCTTCACATAACACCTGACGTTAAACATGTAGCTACCAGACAAGTATTATTCTCCTTGCTAACAATTTTATTAACGGGTCAACCGAGACAAAGTGATTTGTTATGGATCGGACAATTTATAGCGTCAACTCTACCTGGTAGTGCAACACAATCTGAGAAAAATGTTGTGCTGCGCGAAGGTGATGCAGAACGTGAGAGTGAGGGGGAGCATATTTTATTAAGAAATCGATGTTTATCGTTAATGCATTCCATGCTGTTTACTGGTAGAAATGGTGTTAGTGTTATGGTTTGCGATGAAATGGCTAAAACACTAGGATTTGATTGGGTATTACTATTTATGCAACCACATTTGCATTCTACAACAATTATTTGGGGCGTTCGCATATTAGTAGTTATGTGTTCAACGCCACCTTTGATGAATCGGTAATAATATTTTTACAATTAAAGCGTTTTATGTTTATATTGATTCATTTTCAGATTCCGTGAGGGTAGCAGCAATGGTGGTTGGCAGCGCCACACAGAATTGGTAACTCACAACAAGATGGCACTCATGCTGGGTTGCCAAATTAATAATTCACATATTGGAGACGTCAAATCAGAAGCATTGCATTTACCGGGATTTCAGCATTTAGGTTGGCTGCTGCCGTCACATTTAGAGGTTCCTGAAATTTATTTCTTATTGACTG
Organism: Tachinus sp. AB-2021; assembly: GCA_030264575.1. NCBI lineage: Eukaryota > Metazoa > Arthropoda > Insecta > Coleoptera > Staphylinidae > Tachinus > Tachinus sp. AB-2021. The sequence continues at coordinate 1,446 of JARJEC010010249.1, read as the reverse complement.
CTTTGATGATGGGTCAACCAGCTAGATTATTGCCTGGAGAAACTAGATTTGATTTGGATACAGTTTGGGCCTTCTTATGGGGAACATCGGTTAATAATCAACCTGTTAGCAGCGTTGTTCCGAAAGTCAATTTATGTATGGAGGCTGTTGTAGTTTTGCTCGGAATGGCGAGAGCTATAGTACATTCCGATCAAAATTTGCTAGCCGATTGGCTGAAAAATCATTCAATTGCAATCATACAGGTATACAGAACAATTAGAATGTTATAAACTATTTTTCTCTAATCGTACAATTTGCAGGTATTATTCCAACTATATCACAATATGCCCGAATTCATGCCGATATTTATGTCGGCTGAAGTATTAGGAGCTTTAGCAGCCGTTCTATTCCCACCAACTGTTTCATCATCGGAAAGCCCTGATAGTAGTGGCGCTTCATCTCCGGCAGATGAAAGCGACACAGTTTTTGTGCCTCAATCCCCAACCGACGAAACCACTTTAACCAACCATCCAGCAAGACAATTCATAATTGATTTTATTAGAGTTATAGTAGTTGACTCGTTGAGTTTAAACGTATCTGGAAAATCATCACCTGTAATTGATCTGGTTTTGGATGCCTATCCAGATAATTCCTCGGTAACGCAACAATCGTCTTATCAAACTGAAATTTTAGTAACTTTAATGGATCATTTATTAGCGGCAGATATGCTAGTCGGCGATCAAGCTGCAATACCAATAGTTCCGTTAGCTAATGCTCATGTACAACATGTAGCTCCGAATGTATTCTATCTCACTGCACGAATCGTTGATAAATTATGGCAGGGAATTCTAAATAAAGATCCGCACGAAGTCTTCGATTTCATTGTTAAATTAATCGGTCAAGCAAAACGTCGTTCCGGTAATTTATTATTTGAATGTCTATATCACTGTTTGAATCGCAGCATATTATTCCTCCTATCGAGACCTACAGAAAATATCGCAGATCAAATGTCTGTGCTTGAAGCATTGCATAAATTGACAACAAATCGCCTCATTGTTTTCGGAGCTGGTAATCACGAGCTCGATTTTGTCGGGTGTTTAACATACTGTTTAGTACAATTGACGTCGGATATGAAAATATTGTTGGATACAAATATGCGTACTACTTGGCATGTCAATCCTGGCACAGATTTGGAATCCCGCGACGATCAATTGAATTCACATCAGGGTAAAAATTTAATGGCTGTTGCGGCACTTCGTGTATGGGAAGAATTATACGTTTGCAAAAAGCCGGCGATTGAAGAAGTTTTCAAAATTACTTTAGTTTTGCCAGTTTCAAATACTAAAGCACCCGATTTGATGATTGTTAGAGAACAGATTTACGAAGCGGCTACGAAATTGTGGTTGAATTACGTGGATGCAGAAAGGAAAGCTACTTACAGGGTACCATGGGAATTACACAATCAGA
>JARJEC010010222.1:0-10780 GCA_030264575.1 Tachinus sp. AB-2021 | reverse complement strand
TATATATATATATAACCTCCCCATAAAAAGCGCCGTTTTTTGGCTTTAAGCTTTAAGCTGTCCTTGAAAACTTATGCAAAAAAGTTTGATATAAAAGTTATTTAGAATATGTTTCTGTATATTTAAAAAAAAAATGTGCAACCAATTGCAGCCGAGATATAAAAAACCACCCTTATGTCGTGACACACAAGGAAATTTTGGTTTATAATCGTGGTTTGGGGTTGAAGCAGAACAATAAAAAAATTGATCTGCTAATATATTTTGTAAATATAAGCTACTTTTTGAGCCAGGTTGACTGGCCTATCAAGATCGCGTAGTAGGAGACTACAGTGGGTATGTGCAGCGATCCCTATTGAAACCGATCTAACGCGGTAACCGCCCATTGTTCATTTATGCGTTTTACCATTAACGGCCAACATTTTAAACATGTAAAGTAACCATGTGCTTAACTGAAAAAAGTACTACTTCCACGTTTTTAAATACAAACAAACAATTAATAAATAGATTTTATAATCTAAATCCATGTAAATAGTTGTTGTTCCTCGAAGCGCCTATATGTTTTTGGCGGACTCTGTATATTAACTACATATTATGTCCTTCTCAGTTAAAAAATTAATTAAAAAATAACTTCTTTTGCACACTTGTTTATATAAATTATATAAATCCCAGCTTAATTAATACACCAACAAACAATTGAAACTACATAATTACAAAGTAACAAACTGAAATTATATCCCAGTTAATTTAAACAATTATATAGCTAATTGAATTATTTAAAATTATAATATCTTAAAAAAATGATGATTAATTAGAAACCATAAGTGTTGTAGGCGCCTAGGTGAAACCATCGGTAATATAGATGTTATAGAATTGCGTGACTGCTTAGGGAACTCCAAAGAGTTACGTCAAACGGATGTTCGAAAGGTGAAAGTAAAAAAAAACACTTGAAATCCCTCCGGGCCTTGACAATGTAATACTTGCATTTGGAGTTTCACTTTCTTCGCCGCAGTATAATACATATGCACTTATTACTCAAGTAAACATTGCTGCAGTCGGTAATATGAGCAACTAGAAAAACCTTAGATCCTGTTCAAATGGTTAACGATGCTTTAAATAAATCATTTTATTTCTTGGAGAAAGCGATCCTCATATGATGTAACATTAATTAATTATATATTATATAAACGTAAGTTTGTATTCATTATAACCAATTTAAATAGTAACAATGAAATTGTAAGAGATAATTTTATTTTAATTTCATAGCGTGCTATATGTGTATTACTTTATATTATATATCATTACAACATATAAATAATAATTACTCAAACGGTCATTTAAGATAATTAATTTTGTAGTGTTGATTAATGTTCACTTAAGCTCTATTTGTATTTTAAACCATAAATAATTTATAAATGGAGAATTAATTGATTTGATTACTTTTATATTACTACTTTATTTAGGTTAGGTTAGGTGAGGTTAGTAGCTCATGCAAACATTCTTTGTTTTGGATCTACAAATATCGGAGCAAAATTAAAACCCACTAGATCGCTATAAGAATTTTAGTAAAAACTAAAATTTTGTTTTAACTTTTCTTCTGCAATACTATAACAAAATATACAATTATAAATGTATTTAAATAGTACTATATTTATTAAAAATGAAAAATTTTGATTGAAGAAAATTTTAGTAAGAATTAAAAGTTTGCCATTACTTTTATTACTGCAACAATGATTATAGACTTTATATATCAGTTTAAAACATATTTAATTAGAATAAATTTAAAAAAATAAAAATTTTTTATTGAAACTTTCATTAAATGTTTATGATTAGAAATTTGATCAAAGTCGATTTTAGTCAAGACCATAGCTGTCGACGTTGCAAAAAATTATTTTTAATGAGAATTGAAATTATGTCATAACTTTGTATTGGTCCAATAATAACTTTATAAAACTTATTTCATTTTACTGAATTTTTAAAAATTGAAAATTTTATTTTGATTAAGGCCTCAATTAAGAACGTAAAATAAAAAATCTGTAGCCCGTATCTTCTTTCTATAACTATCAACGGCTAGAATTTAAATAAATAATGCCCATTTTAAAATCGTGTAGCGGTCTATGATATATTGACTGCCATTAAAAAAACAATCGTCAAAACGTGTGCGAGTGCCAACTCTTTAAAAAGCAGTGCAAAAAAAATAAAATTTATATTTATAATTTACAAACGTTTATTTAATTTTTTATTTTAACATTTCTTTCTATTTTGTTTTCATTTCATAAAATTATGGAATAAGGAATAATAAGTTGTAATACTGTCACAATATTGTAGATGCATTTCGCAAACATTATGAGACATCTGTATTATTTTGTAAGATTTCCTGAAGTTTTTTTAACATTTTGTGTTATATTTGTATTTACATTATTATACATATTTACATTATTACATTTTGAAACATTTCTTCACATTTTGAGACGGTTTATAATATCTTTTAACAATAAGTAAAGTTTGTTAATATTTTGCAAACATTTCGTAACATTTCTGGAAAATTTCCAAATAATGTGCGGCAAAGAAAAACACATAACTACTCACTTTGACTTTATTCTAAATTCTTTTCATTTTATATTTCAATGCGATATGGATATTACTGATAAGCTATTGTCAAGAGTGAAAACATTGTTTGCATTTGTACCAACGTGAAATTGGATAATGTTTTTTAACTTTATATTTAATCCGTTATATGGCCAGATTAGCGTTGTGATACTGAAGCAACTAGTATCACATCATAAATTGTAATGTTGTTCCAGGTAGGTATCCTATAATGTTAACATAACGACAGATAACCATTTACTTTGACTTTATAGTGCAACAATATTTGATATTTTGGATATATCAAACATTTCAAATATTACATTTTTTTCAAAAATCTTCATCAAAGTCTTTTAATGTTTTTGCGCAATTTTTCATAACAATATGAGATATAGTAGTAGTAAAGTACTCTGCAGAGAGGTAGACAATAAACGTGTAGGAGGGATACAATTCAATATAATAATAATAGTAATAAAAATAAGTACTTTATTTCACACATATACATATTATGCAATATAATACAATAGTGCATATATAGTGTAATACAATAGTGCATATTAGGTAATGTTCAGCATACGTGTGATCACTTGCAGCATTTTCAACATAATCTATATATACTGCATACAGTACAATTTGTGTCAATACTGCTGCATTGCCCACAAGTCGTAAAGTTAGTGGGCAAATTGAATGCGTTGTAGTACAAAGCTGGCAGTACAGAACTTTCATAAATCTCGTATCAACCGTCGTGATTGAACTCAAGAAAATGCATCAAAATTTATTCTTAAATAAATTTTAGAATCACTCTTCTTCTTCTCTTCTTTTAAGAAATTCATATGTAAATAAATGTTTCTCTGTTTTGGCTATAATAAAGACTCATTAACATATCAAACCTAATGCAAAAATAAACTTTCTTATATTTATTTGTATTAGTTGCCATAGTTTATCAAAAATAATGCTAGAATGAGCTTCATTTAATGTATATATATATAATAAAACTATCACATCATCAACATGTAAATCATAACATATTTACTGCTTAAACGTCAACACAATAATTTGAAACATTAACATTATCTAAATAAAATAATCAAACTTTTTTTAATTAACCAAAACAGAGAAAATAGTATCAAAAACTCATTTCAACAGGCTATTCAAGCACTTATGTATTCGGTCAAAATATATTTGTGCTTGAATAAGTAGCCTTCTGTAACTTGTATTTAAATATACTATTCTGTCCAGCTACCACTTTTTACTTTTTTCATTGGTTTTTGTTTATCATCTTAATCAAGTAACAACACAGCAGTAGAAAAATTATCAGTTTTTTGGGTAATTCTTGAATTCAGTTTAATGAGTAACGCAAATTGACTAAGTAATCTGAACTGCTGTAGTACGACGAGTTGTAACGTGTGTGAAAAAAATGGTTGTACTGAAAACCATACGATTTTCTGTCCTCGAGGTGCAGTACATAATAATCGTAACGTGTAGCGGACCCTTATCGTGCAAGAATATGACTACAGAATTGCAATAGAAAAACTCAAGTCGCCGTAACATCCTTACCCAGGAAGAATAAAAAAATAATTTAACGCCTAAATTATTTCCTGAAAAAAAAAGTAGAGAGTTGATATCTCATTAGAGTATAAAATACAACTCTGCAATCTCAACCTTTACCAATGAAGAACTCTAGAAAAGTGCGAATTAGCTTAAAATTGATAAAGCATACGGTCGAGCCAAGTTCAGACCAAATATTAAAGATATAAATCTATGCCTAACCAACAAAACAAAAACCTGAATACATACAAAGCTATTTATTTGATACTAATGCAAACTCATGGGACAACTAATACAAATCAAACTGAACAAAAAAACACAGAAAACGCTTTTCGACCAACAATATTTTTGTGATATCACAAACCAAATTATAAATAAACTGATAAAAAAATTTAAAAAATATATTAAAATAAAGAATGTGTGTTTGTCGGGTAATAAATTATTATTATTATTAAGATGTCGGTGTCTTGGTAAAGTTAGATAGCAAAAATGTGTTGGCTATGTAAAGAAAATTAAAGTTTAAAATACAACAACTACTTAAAAACCGGACTAACAGCTATCTAAAATATACGACCGTTGTTATTGAGGAAGCGGAAGTAGAAGTAAGTTGAATCAAGAATCTGTACTGAGACCAATTCTGTGGAACAAGCGTTCAATCAGGTGCTTGACATAATATCCAAAAAAGATATACTGCAATAATCGTAACATAAAAATCTCAACTCAAAATATAAAATAGGAGAAAATAAAATTACTATGTCTTTGTATCACAAATTTAGTCACACCGTAACTGAGGTTTAGTCAAAACTGTAGTGACGGTGTGACTAAATAAATTGTAATATAAAAACATAGTAATTTTATTTTCTTTTAATTATGAATTATCACATAGTAACTGTCAATTTTATAAATTTTCTCAAATAAGAGAATAAAATAAATCAGATAATTATGGAAATTAGAATATTATAATTATTAAGTAATAACTACGCCATTACTCCATTTTTGAAATAAATGTTTAAAAATAAAAAAACTTGGACTCCATTTAAAATTTTAAATTGTAAGTAATTATTATTTGCAATATTCGAATATTTAAAGTAATCACTGACTTATGGCTGGAACTAGCCACCAATAAAACAGATGTGTTAATTAATAGCAATAGCACATCATTATTTTGTAGGACCACAGGCGGAACCTATGACGCTACAAAGAATAGAGTGATTTACTAAAATAAACAATGGGTATCATGTACTCAATGTTATGGTTATTATGTACCCAATGTTACATCAATTTCGAGGTCCATGTTTATGTAGGCATGTGTGTGTTGAGTTAAGGTTTCTTGCTCTAGAAATTTGCCTTCAATATTTAGTTTCTCAATGGCAAATGGTAGTATCACCCATCCAATTGCTGACCGAGCCTAACGTTGCTTGCCTAGCAAATATTTGACATTGTCGGTATTGAATGCGTCATCCCGGCAGATCATTTCTTACTATCATCATTATTTTTCTTACTTTTATATTGGACAATTTTTAACAAAATACTATGTACTGTTTGTTAACATTTTATATAATTTTGTTCATATTTTTGCAAAATACACATTTTGTGAAATTTTTCAACATTCTATGAAATTCTTCAATATTTTACAACATATTCCTTAATATTTTTAACGATTTTATGTAATTTTCGACATATTGCATTAAGTTTTTTCTCAACATTCTTTGAGTCTGACTCTGTAATCCTCAAAAGCGGAAAGCATAGAAAAAATTAAAAATACACGTCCAATCAAAGCAAATTACCTCAAAACCTACAATTAAGTTCGCCTGACGTCTTTTTCTATACAAAAAACAACAAGAAAGCTCTTATATCATTGTCAAGTCTAATGAACAATGTAGATGAACCAAAATCGAATAAAAAGACTGTTTTGCTTGGTAGTAAACTCTATTATATTATATCCAGATGGGGGTATCTGAGGAGAAGCAATTAGAGAAAAATAAAACTAAATTTAATAATAAAGATTTAAAAAAAACAGGCTAAGATTATGTAGCGGATACCGTATCACCTCATTCAAAACAAAACCCAATATTTATTGGTATTCTCGTGGGAAAAGACAACTCCTACCTGACCTAAAAGAAGCACAACAAACTAAAGAAAAAAATGACAAAAGATATCAAGAAATTGGGAAAAGATTAAATTAAATATAAACCTAAGATAAACAGAAACCACGAAGAGACAAACTATTACAATACAAGTTCTGGGGAGGCAAGAGGTATAATTTACAAACATAGTCAAAATGATGCTCAGCTGAGGTCGTGCAAATTCTTTGATTACACAGATAATATAATAATTAAAAAGAAGGAACAAATAGAAATAAAAGTGACGTGACAAAGTAATACAATAGTGGTCACAGCCAAATAGAAACCAAAACTTGGTTTAATGAATATTAAAATTCAGTTAGGATGACACGTCATATATACCCTGCAAAAATTCGAAAATGCATTAGATCTTCGTACGTTACATTGTAACATGTTAGGTGATACTTTTTATTATTTTGAAAATATTTTTTTTATGTTTATCTGCATTTTTCAAAAATATAGAAATATAGCGTTTTAAGGCTTTTCAATATATATCTTTAGACGTTTCCGTTTTGTAAACTTTTTATAATATTATACAAAAATACTTTCCAAGCAAAAGTAAAAGATTGTATTTCTAATAATTCTTTAAAAATTTAAAATAATGCATCAAATAACACCATCTCCGCGTTTATTTAGAAACAGCAGAGATTTTGGTAAAATCCCCAAACGATTACCAAATCAATTCCACTTAAATGACAAGCTATTGATTGTATAATTCAAATTAAAAACCAAAGTATCTCATGAGTCATTCAGTCAAGGTGAGAGCATCTTAATAGAAATCTCCAGAAACATTTCGGGAATTCTTATTGTGCAATATAAAGTTTTCTAGTTATTAAAAATAATAACAAATTGATAATAATTTGTGAACAATTAAATGTATTTTAAAACGTAATTCAGTAATTGAATAGTCTTGTCCAACCGAGTATGCAACTTTCTCTATGACTAAGTGATATTTAACGTGGAATCAAATCCATTGTTTCACACTAATCTTATAAATTCATTTTTATATTAACAATGCGTACCAATCTTGTTATTTTACGCATAAGAATCCAATTAATGTAGATTTGAATTTCTAAAATTTGTTTTAATAATAATTTCTAAATATCGACTAACTAAAGGATTAAATGGCTTTAATTAATTTCAAATTTAATTGCTCACATTTTATATTTGAAAGTTTTTATCGAAAAAATTTAATTGGAATGCAATCAATATTCATAATAATGCAAAATTCTGAATGCTTGATTCAGCAACAAAAACAAAATCACTTTTGATTAATTAATAATTCTAGTAACATATAATTATAAATATTAAATTATTGAAATTGTTATCAGAATAAATTTTCAGTACAAATGCACAAAATTAAAATAAACATTTATATTATATAAATTCATATAAATTAATTTATTATTCATTTTCAAATTACAATTTTTGTAAATTGATTTTAGTGAATTAGTGATTTTGTATTAAATAATTGTGGACATACCTAGGCATGTTATCCAATCAGGTATCTTCATAATGTGCACGAACTTATCAAAAATACCACGACACTTAAAATACAAAACAAATCAGTCGGAATGTTCGGCGACGTTACTCAGATGCGAGACTCTGACCCACATATCCTAAAGAACCGACTAAAGAAAGTGAGTCTTTCCCTTACTCTTTCTTTCATTTCTCCCACGTCGCTCTGCATAAGAGACTCTTTTCAAAGTCATAATCACTTTCTTTCAAATTGGTCGCGTTTGTAATTCATAACGAAAACCCATTCGACTGTGGCGATGGCCTCTCACACTAAAAACCAATCGTCGCGCTTGCGTTCCTATGTACAAAAACTAATTGCTTATTTTACTTTTATTGGTAATTGGTGAAAAATAGTAAAGGAAATTCTCTATGGATATCCGCATGTGTTTTTGTTACTTCAAATAATCAAATAATAATATTTAGTAATTATATGTTCCGCTTTAACAAAATTATCGAAAGTTTGCATAAAAGATATGGTTACCTAAAAATTGGTTAAATTAATTTTTAATACAAATCAAAATGCACTTTGCTAATCAAATTCCAATCAATAAATACAAGCAATTACAAATAAAACAAAAAATGCATTTTCTATCAATTTCAATTAACAATACGAATTTTTAAAGATTCAATGAAATATTTCTAGAAATATAGCTAAATTCTTTTTACAATAATGATTGTATTTATTAACATTAAAAACAATTTATTTATTAAAGAATATTGAAAAAAAATAATATTTTTGGGACTTTGATGCGTATATATAAAAAATAATTACTGTTTTATAATAATTTTGTATTAGAAATATTATAAATTAATTGTTGCTTGATAAACATAAAACAAAAATATAATTGATTAACAATTTAAAACAATACTTTCCCTCAGAAAAAAAGAAGAAAACAAAACAGGATAAGCAGAATCATTAACTAATTGGGATCATTAAAACGTTTTTTTTATTTGACGTGACCAATACAAAATTCAGCAGTAACAGAAGCAGTAGATGTATAGAAGCAGGTGCGGTGCAAGCAATTGTCGAGCAAGATTTATGCGCGGGGTCAAAAAGAGTAACACTTAAAAAATATTATTACATTAATTTATATGTCTATTACATTATTATAGTATCAAATATACTAAATAATTATAGTTTGCTGCTAAAAAAATGTAAATGCAATTTTGTCGTGTTGGCAAGACTGAGTGTGAACACGTCAACATTCCAATGCCGCTGCTCATATTGCCTCTGATAGTGGTGGTGTTTGTTCGATCTACTGTGTTTACATTTTGTTTTGTTCCACTTGGCGTGGGATTTGATTATTTGTTTAGTCTTATTTTGTTATATTCTGATTACCGAGTGCCAGTATTATCATGATGATAGACAGACCGATTGAACTAACGTGTTTACAATACATTTTTTAATTTATGAAAACAAATGAAAAATTAGGTCTACAAATGCACCAAACAGTTACACAGAAAGAACACTCACATTTTGTTTATTCCAGCGTATTTACATCCAGCATTGACTCTTGCTCATTGAGTAATAATATACGCGTAAAACAAAAATAGAACAAGTTCTATTTAACGCTCTGTTCAAACGACGGAACCGGACGCCCAGTAAATCAGCAATGCACCAATTTGGTGTTTGTTTACTTTAACCTATATTTTACTGTTTTGTGGTGGTTTAGTTTTCCAATGTCCTAGTTTTATTTATATTTATAATATCCTAGTGTCAGAAAAGGAGGTTGAATTGCTGATTCAAAAATATAAAAACAATCCATTTTTAGATTATTATTATCTTTTTCGATCTCTGGTACCCAGCAAGTGTCGAGATTTTTTTTTTCGTGCTGATTTTTATTTTATCTTGTTTATTTGATTTTTCCATTCTTCTCTATTTGTCGCTCTCCTTCTTGCTTCTAGCCAGTTACATTTGTTTCTGTTCAATATATCTCCCATATTGTTCTTCCATGTTTTCCTTGGTCTTCCTCTTTTTTTTTCTATCCTTGCATTCCATATTTGCTTTGTTTGTCTTTCTCCTGATATTTGCTCTCGGTGTCCGTACCATGCTAATTGTTTTTTGTCGATTGTTTTATATATGCTTTCTACTTATAGGTTTTCTTTTATACTTTTGTTTCTTATTTTATCTAACCTTGAAACTCGTTAAATCCTTATTAGATATTTCATATCCGTTGTTAGTATTTTACTTTTATCTCTCTGGTTCATCACCCATGTTTCAGTTCCATATATTAATGTCGGTCGGTATATTCTCTGATATATTGTTATTTTTGTTTTTTTTGGATATTTGTTTATTGTTTAGTATTGACTTATTTATGGGATGGTAGCTTCTATTGCCAGCCTGTATTCTCCTGTTAATTTCATGTTCCATATTATATTTTCTATTGCAATGACCAAGATTTTTGTTTTCCCCGTATTTATTGTGTTTTTGTAGTTCTTCATTCCATGGGTTTAAATTATACTGCATATTCATTTCGTTTTTTGCTATTAGTGCAATATCGTCCGCAAATGCACACTCTGCTATTATTGTTTTTGATAATTTGTGGTGTCCAATTTCCATCTGCTTCTTCTTGTTCTTAATATATTCTTTAGAGTTCATATGTAGTTAGTTGTGTTTGTACACTTTTTATTGCACTGAGAAGTTCTTTGCTTATACCTTTTTTGCAATATTTTCCGTAGCTGTTTACGGGGGACTCTGTCAAATGCTTTTTCTAAATCTAGAAAGGTTATATAGAGTTTGCCATCTTGGCTCAGTGTTTTTTAATTAGCTTTCTGATTGTAAATATGTAGTCCTGTGTAGAGTGTCCCTTTCTGAACCCGCTTTGACCTGCTTCCAATAATGTTTTTATTTCCAAATTTTGTTTGTTTTCTACTATAGCTTCGTAGACTTTTGCTGGTGTGCACAACAGAGAAATTCCTCTGTAGTTACTGCAGTTTCTACTATCTCCCTTTTTATAAACTTGAAAAATTACTGCTTTATTCTAATCTGATGGTATTTTTCCTTTCCT
>JARJEC010010220.1:0-11670 GCA_030264575.1 Tachinus sp. AB-2021 | reverse complement strand
GTATGATTGTAGAGTGAGCAATACTAGTGTATGATTAGCTCTTATTATGAATCATCTTGCCCACGTCATCGTTAAACGCAAGTGCCACGGTATGCATGTAACGATATACATAAAGGAGCAAAACAAAACAAAAAAACTGGGGCTCAAAAAAAAGACTACCACGTAAAAGCAATAATCGAGGCAAAAACATCTTAGACAAAAACGCAAAATACTTAAGTGTGAGGTACAACTATGTTTTGCAAATAAAAAAAACGTAATATGACCATTGCCTCATAAACAACAAAAAGACGATGAAATCATGCCCAGTACAAAAGGATAATCTAAAGGTAAGAGGAGAATTATGGCAAATGTGGCGCTTTCATCATGCTTTATGAAGACCAATATATTGGAAAACACTAAAGTGTGAAAATTACAAAAGTATAAATTCAAAATCACTGTAATAGGTAAGAATCAATTAAGATCATTCTTGTGATAGTATATGACGATATATCTATCTTCAGATAGCACCAAGAACTCGATCATATGAGCAGAAAGATCTTGCAAAAATTTCTTGAAAGAAGATATTATGACACAAAAAAAGAAAAAAGGCAAGAATGTTATATATTGATAAAATATTTCACAAAATTGATAAAAAGGAAGGTTGCCCACTTTCATAACCCAAATCGAAAGCGACCATGGGTGCTTGAAGTCACACATTATATATACCTGGTATTCTAGAGACTATTTGCCTCACAAAATTTAAGCCAATCATATTAATAAATATTATCAAAATCACCTAGCAACGAACAAATATTAGCGAGTATTTGATGCACCATGAAAATACCCAGGTATTGTGCATTGAGTGAATATGTTTTTGACATTTTAAAAATGAGTTCTTTTCGTTTTGGTCAATCAAGCTCCAGTCAAATAGATAAAGAAATTGATACATTAGCGCGTCTTTTTAATTTATTATCTGTTTTACATTTAAAATGTCATAGTTACGAAACCTTTACAACATAGATTTTTTTTGTCGTAATTTGTGTTATTTAACATTTCTGAATTTTTTTTCGGGAAATAGTAATCAAATATACCCCTCTTGCATGCCACGCTTGAACATTTTTCACTTGCACTCGTAAAAATATTCGCGGATTTGGCATGCACTCGGGATATATCTACTGAGTATTTGATGCACCATGAAAAAACCCGAGTATTTACACATGTGCATTGTGTGAATATTTTTTTAACATTAAAAAAAAGAAGTTTTCGGTTTGGTGAGTACAAAAATATTGGTGAAAATAATATATTATAAGTACGCTAACCTTAAATCTCTAGATAATTTCCAAAAGGTACTAAAGAATAATTATATTTAATATTTTCTAAAAGATTCATCTGCCAAAACAATTTTTTGTTAAAAGGTTGACAAAATTACTCCGAAAAATCTCGCGTTTTTTATTGAAAACTGTCTTATTTGAAACATATCAATACGCGAAGAAGAAACTTTGTACCCCTTTTTAATCACATTGCGAGCACGGAGGAATGTGAGAGTTTGCATTAAAGTTCGCTTGAAGAAGAAAAAAAAAATCTTAAAAGTTTGTTACACAAGTAATGTTTCAAAAGTTTTCCTGTATATCTCCTATCGATAGACAGATAGTTAAACTATCTAATCTGTGTGTAATTTCTAAAAATGTCTTATAAAATATCAGTAATTAATAAAACTCAGTAAGAAAAGAAAAATTCCTAATTTAATTTAAAATTATTTATTTCTTTTTAAAATTCTCATCATCTAAACTATCCATTTTCTTATATTTTGTTTGAAGTCTAAAAGGTGTCATAACAGGTATGTTTTTCTTGAATGTTGAAGGTACACTAGCACGCATACCTTTCACTTCATCAGCTTTTTCTCGTACATTTTTGCACATATTTTCGATAATTGGCAAACTATCAAACGAATTTTTGCATACTGTGGAAAAGAAACTGTGTTCACTCTTCACATCGTCTTCGGGTGCCAACACAATTTCCATATTCTCAAATTCCTCATCCAAATATGGAATACTTGTGCTTTCCCTTGGAATTATACTATCTTTTTCATAGATTGAACTCACTCGTGCAGATCGCAGTTGGGATATACGTGATGGCAATCTCAATGATGATTCTGAACTTGAAGTCTCAACGATGTCTTCGGTTGGTCTAGTAAATAACGGAACTGTGCTTATAGCTAATGCATCCGAATCCGATGGCACCATTATATTATGATCATCTTCCCAAATATCGCATTCTATATGCTGTACTGTTTTATCATAATAGAAGTTCATATTAATTAGTTTAAGCCAAGTCTCATGAAGACAGCTTACCAAATATTTCACGCGCTGCTTTTCTCTGTACGATTCCATACATATTTCAAATGCGTTCTGGATTATCTCGTCGCGTATTGATAATATGAAAGAATACTTGTTGTCATCTTCAATAACGTGTTCTATGTATTTGTCGAAGAGTATAGGTTGGTTTGAGGAGACGACTGATGGAAAGTTCAATGCTGATTTTACATGTCTTTCAGAGCTGGCTCGGCTCATAATATTAATTGTGTAAATATATTGTAAATGTTAATGACATTGACATTGGCAACTGAAACCTATATTGAAACTTCATAGTTTAAGTTGCCAATAAATGTAGTTAACCAACCAAATCACGTCTGGTATAGCTAAATATGAAAATAAATGCTAGATTAAGAAATATTGAAATACATAACCTAATAATATCAATTTAGTACTAGTAGCAACTACTTGAGTCTATAAAAAAAGTATTCTCATCATTGTTACAGATGCTGTACACTGATTCTACCACTTATACATATATAGAAGAATTTTGACAAAGAGTAAAACAATAAATTAATATTCTGAGAAATAAAATGATGCAAAAATAGAACATATTTATAAAAAACGGAAGATACCGCAAAAAAGTGAAAAATTTTAAGAAAATTTTGCAAAGCGTATCAAAAATATTGTGAAATCACCCGAAATAAGAAATATTTGCAAATTATTGGGAAGTGTAAATTTGTTCGAAGATATATATTAATATTGCAAGATGTTGACTATGTGGAAATGTAAAAAAACAAATATTCATGAGAGGATATTATCGAAGATATCAATAAAAGGTCGGGTGAAAATTTTGCGACAAATTACTGAAGAATGCGCCAAATCATCAACATAGGCTGTGTAAAGGCAGTTTTACACTTTGTTGAATTCTACATAGAATTGCACGAGCAATTCCGCTTTGAATTATAATATACGTGTAAGACGTATCGTTTAAACCGGGAAAGCCATCGCATGGGCGAATAGACCTGCCTAAGTATGACGATTAAAATTTCTAGTAAAAAAATATATAATGAGCACTGAAGAAGGAAACGGCAGTTTCCGAAACGTCTGTCACAATATAAAATTAATAAAGTTTGTGTTTTTGTGTTTCCGAAGTCCTAATAGCCGTTCAATCCTTATATATATATATATATATAATATACTAAAAGACATTATAAATAAACAAAAAAAATATTTAGTTCGCTTCTTTGAGTGTCCAAAATAGATGTATTCCTCGTCAACTTCAATTTCTTCCTTTCGATTATGATAGGTTGTTCGCCACTTATGACAAACTACAAATTGTGCAATCAAAAGAGCAATAGTGGGGTAGAAATTTCTTAACAAACAGTACAAGATGTTATGGTAGCACGACACAGTGAAGTTAAAAAAGGCATGTGGCCAGACAGTCTGAACCATTGGGCGCATTGGCGACAGAGACAAAAATAAGCAATCGGAACATAAGAAACGGAAAAAATAAGAATGCAAAAAATAAGTGGCATTAGCTCCCAAAAATAGTCAAAATTGTGGTAAAGACCTACGTCTAGAAATGGACAACCAAATGCCACAGAAGAAAAAAGAAACCATATTATTGGGATCTTAACCGTAATCACACAATATCCAGGCAGTACAATTTTTCTTAATATCCGAAAGAAACTGTAGAGCAGACATATTCTCCTTATCTTCAAAAAAATTAATCAGGCAAGGATTCTAATCGTTAAACAGCAGTCAAAACACTAAGCCACTATACCAACTCGGGTAATTGATCCCAAGACATAAATGTTTAGAAAGCTTACACATTTATGCGTACAGAAAAATAAAAACACTTGTAAAATCACAAAAATAAATAATTCAAACTTCAAAGTGAGAGAAAATCGTCTTCAGAACTCTGCACTCCTGTTCTACCAGGTCAGATTTTCGCTAAAAACTATGTGTTCCAAGCTCTTAATGTTAAAGCATTAGTATTTTGGGCAAATCAATATGTAAAGATTATTTAAAGCAATCGGGGCTTGGGGGTTTCACTTATCATGAATAAAAAAGTGAGGACATTGAGTGAATGCATGACCAACTATATCTTTCACAGTACGTCGAAACTAAAACTTACGTAGTGGAATGACAGTAATCCGGAAAATTTAACCTTTTTTATTCTTAAAGAGTATTGTTATAGTTCATTTACAAAACAAACTATCAAATCTTGATCGAGCAAGAGAAGATAAAAGTTGACCTACACAGTCAGTGTGTTTGTAGTTGGGGCACCGTACCTTGTCAATCGAAGCTAAAGTTGTGAAATAAGTCGGTCTGCTCTATTTCTTCCGGTTTTCTACTGAGTCTTTGTGTGCAATATGCATTGGCCGTGTTAATCAAAATGCGCACGATCCCAATTTGGTTATCCGCCTAATAGTTATCAAGACAGCTTTAATAAATTTTTAATACTTTTACATTTTACATGTAAAGCGCAAATTTTAACCTATTTGACAACTTAGATAAACTAAAGCCACACACGAAGCAACTTTGATCAATTTTATAATACTTTCCAGAGGTTTTTGACATTTAACTAATCCAATAAAACATTCTTTGACAGCTTTTTATCAATTTTATACTACCTTCTAACGATTTTGTTTTGCATTGTTGACAACTTATATTAACGCAAATCAAAGAAGAGCGACAATGAAAAAAAGCAGGATTTTAATACCAATTTATCGATTGGTTTTCTATAATAAACAAACATCATTAAAATGGAATATTCCATATAATTACCGCAGCGCAAAACAAATAATTAAAATTAGCCATTAGCGTATTTGCACTTCACTTAATGAGTTTTGCAAATGAATGATGCCTGTTCAATTTACAATGATTTAACAAACAAACGTAGGTATATAAAAAAAAACACGCACGCTGCATTGAACCGAACATAAATTAATTACCTTTTCAATTAATTATCTACAGAATTTTAGATCCCATTACGCACTATTATTTCAATTCATTTTCACATTTAAATAAATTCATTTGATTGAATCAATCCGCTCAAAACAATACAAATATTTATCGTTAACTTTGCAGGAATGATTTATGAATTTATTATCGTGAACAATTCCATGCCTAGCGAATTGAATGCAAATTAAAACAGGCGAAGCATGTAAAATACAAACAAATCAATTTCTGTTGTATTAAAGTATAAATTTTAATTAGATTCGACTTCGTTTGCGAGCATTATCCAACCGTTTAATTCGATTTAAATCCTCGGCTTTAATTATTATTTTCGAAATCACATTAATTATCTTATTATTAGATTATTTTTTAATTCATTGTCATTTGATTCGATCGTTTAGCTGTAATGTGAACGTCCAATTAAATTTGCATTGCCGTGCACCGAGTTAATTGCATATCATTACCATTCGCTTTTAATTAATTTATTTTTAAATTCTTCAACGCTTTGACATCTTTAATTTAGTTTTAATTTATACAAAAACTTTTATTCAATTAGAAAATAAAAGCGTGCAACTAAAAAGTTATCAAATAAATGAAAGCTATAAACAATTCGATGATTTAATCTAAAGTTTACTCTGCTCGTTCCATTCAAGGTAAACAGTTTTCCATTAAATATATGGCTGTCGGTTCAGGCAAATAAAAATGATATCTTAACAGCATCATTTATCTTAAACGTGCAATCCGAAATCGAAGGAAGACATTGAATACCTACAATGACTCTCCGAGTGATTTGTCTGAGAAGGCAGCTTTATTTACTGCGATAGTCATTAATTCCGAGACAATCCAAAATTTATCGTGCAATTTGTATTCAATTCCTTGATTTAATTCATTCGCAGGAATTTAATTATTATTATGTGTGCGTGTAGGCAAGCATTCATTAAATTTAAACCCCAACTGTATCCCAATAAAAACAATTTGCACGGATAAAATATATGTATAATTTTCGTACAAATTTAACATATGTTATTGGATATGGCAATTACTATTAGTATATTGACTGAATCCTTCGGCCAATTTGCATGAGAACAATTTGTTTAGAGCAGAATGAAAGATACAACGCAACGCTCGTCTGCAGAATTTGATCAATAAAAGAGTGAATTCACACGTAGTAGAATTTAAAACCTAGAACTAAATTGTAGAAAATGCATCCAGAAACAAACTTAACAAATCCGAAGTATTTAAAAATGTGTAGTAAAAATTTTGAAATATTATGGCATGTAAACTCCATATCAATTGTTCACATTTTGTGTGTAGGGTACAGTTTTAATGATTCCTTACGATGACATTTTGCAGAAAATTAAAACCAAAGGCCTATTATTACTAACAAAATTTGTTGAAGCTGCTCTTATCAAGATCTATGGCAATGTTGATGAACACAAAAAATGATTACAAAAAGTTCTCAAATATATAATTATTTAGCAACATTTCTGGTAATTCTAAACACTTTATATCTAGACTTCTTTTCAATATATTGAAATCGCTCTTAACATATTTTTGTTAATTTTATTGTACGTCAATCTACTAAGTAGATTGTTTTATTTTAAGAAATTTTATAACATTTTTCATAATGATGTAAAAACATAACAAATATTTCATAACTTTTAAGAACATTGCTTAATATTTATATTTGGTGCACACGTGTTATTTTGGCTGTCAAGGCGTTAAAATTTCGCGCCTTTGCCACATTAACAAAATAACTGAAATATGCTCGAAAGTGAATTCCCTGAATGACCAGTGCAAAACAATTTAACTTGCCAATATTGTAAAACACTAAACAAACACAATAATTACAATTAACAAATTTGTTATTTCAAGATATTTTTAAAAAAAGTTTCAATTTTAATTGAATAAATTGAGAAAAAAATACCCATGATAAAGTTCGAGCATTTTTGAATTCAAATTCTATATTCTTACCCTTTGTTGAATTAAAAATTACAACTTTGAAGAGTTTCTTTAACTAAACTTAAATTTTGTGCCATGTGGCATATCTTGATATAACATAAAACTCAGATAATGTGAACTTAAAAATATAGATAAAGTTCAACGTCAAAGTTTATCTCAACAAAAAATACATAATCAATTCTTATGCATTTCTAAACAAACCTAAATAAATAATTACACCTTTATTTGATAATCCTCAAACTCAAACCCGTTCTGTGAATTTCATAAGAAAAATAGATTTGATGTGAATATAATCTAGCCGATTGATATTCCAAAAAAAAAACGTCGTTCTTTCCTTCCTCTACCTGCCAAGAAATTTGGGGTTATGTACACTAAATCGCCGTTGGATGGCAGTCCTCTTATAACCATGAGAGCTTTAAAAAACATTTTCTTTTTTTTGTATGTAACAGTCACATTCAAAATGAATCAAAACACATTTTAATTAAAAAATATTGTTGGACCATCGGTGAACTTAAGCAGGTTAAAAACCAACCTTATTTCTGTATATGAATATAGAATGCTATTGCAGTGTTCAACAAAAGCTATTCGTATATCCAGGCTACAAAACTCCATTTATTCGTACAGATAAAACAATTATCGCCCGTTCCGCGTACGTTCAAAGTCGATAATTTTTAGATCGCAAAAATTGCAACATTTTCAGTGCCATCCTGGAAATAAATTTGAAGTTCAAACCTCAATTTTATTACTTTGGCAACAGTTTCGTTTACATAATTCTGGTTTAATGACGGTGGAAGAAAAATAAAGAAAGTAGTAAAAATAAAATATAGAGAAAGACAAAAATGGATCATGAAAAATGACAGTGCAGTAAAGTAGTACAGCTAATAAGCTTTGCAAAAATACAGAGGATGGCGTGTTTGCTGATAACGGGAGCGATGAGAACGAAACCATTGAAATACTACTCGCACTACCGCTTCACTTAGTCGTGCTGACCGAGGCAAAGCAAGTAGTGTACCAACTACAAATAAACCAACAGTTTTGTTATCTTGAGATTCACAGATCGAGTATAACATTGCATGAGGAGAAAACTGTAATGATGAGGTCAGACTTCATCAAAGGATACCGCATTCAAATGTGCTTCAATGTAGTAATACCGTTGCAAGACAAGTGGCCAAAGGAAAAATATGCGGTCACAGAACATCTGGTATATAAGTAGGGCGGCCAAAAATCAAAATGGTAGCGAAGCAAGAATATTAAAATGCACCGGAAGACGCAAAATACGCTATTTGCCCAATAAATAGGTCTTTGTTTTCCAAACGGAAGTGGCCACCATTAAGTGTTGTACCAGGAACGTAAGTCGATGTTCATTCCAACAGACCGATTACCGTGATAGTTACAGGCGGTGCAATCGCCAGTAATAAAATTCATTCTAGTCAGGATTACATGAACAGTTTGAAGGCACTGGTTACAAACAACATAGTGCGATGGTACAGGCCAGCAAACGACGAAGAATGGAACCTTCTAGCTAGCAAAAAAAACTGGGAATTTATTAGACCAGAATCTACTTTAGGAATTCTACATGCGAGCGGAAAAAACCATCAGACGATAACTTGCAACGAAACGTATTAGCAATTGTAATTTTTTCTTCATTATTTCCGAATAAATTAATTGACACTACAGCAGCTAAGTCAGTATTGGCAATATATTGCAAAATGCAAAAATTTTAAGGCGTTTTGAGGAATTTTAAAATATTTCTACTGTATAAGATTGTTTTATAGAGTAGATTATTATATAAATATAATAATTTGCTGCCAAAATATTTGAATGACAAGGTTCAAGGTATATTATTTCAGTAATAAAAAAAGAAATACAAAAAACACGTTATCGAAATCGAAAGAACATAAATCTGTGAAGTAGTATTTGTACCATTTTTTGTCACATTTGTCATCAAGCGTTTTTTATAAGAATAAATTTTAATTTATCGCTAAAAATCTACAATTTGGGCGATGTCCATTGGTGTTTTTGGCAAACAACTAGCTCAAAATACTGGCAACCCTGTAGGTAAGTACGTACAAGCCAAAAGGATGTGACTGGACTGTAGCTTGCGCATGCATATCTGAACCGTGTGCCCCGGTGCACCGTATGTATCGCGCTAACTATACCATGTAGTTAAGTCGCTGGAGTGTGGAAAGGCCCATATAAGAATAATCTTCTATGATTCATCCCCTGACGACTTTTCCACAAGATTTGGTGTTCCGTTGCAAGTTGGCGTCGTCAAATTTTTACTGTGTGCTTAACCAAGACATGCGTTTTGGTATACAAGAAGATCCCCTATGCCGCGGAAGTTGGGAGGACAAAATGACTCCGCTGCATCTGCTGTGCAAATGCGAAGCTTATAACATGTAGCGCACAGTTCATTTTCTCAAGCATACAGCCTAACCTCAAGCATAACGTAACCTGAGGTGAGCTAAAGATGATCCCTTTCGCAAAAGCTCCTGGGCTTCTTAGTAGAACTGCTAAAGGTGTAAGACGTCGGAGGTACACAATATGACCACCAGGTCCGCAGTGCAGGAACGCCTGACAAACCACTTCAAGGAAGAAAGTAGGAAAGAGAAATAGAGTATAAGTATAAAGAATTGGCAGAGAATAAAGCTGAGATATGCTATTGTACAACACAAATTCAGTCAGTCCACTGAATCTATACATATTTAAAAAATTAAAATTAGTGATGGTGAATAGAATTTGAATTTGCGGTCACTGGTTTAGATAAATTTGACTGATTGGTACTTTTCCGGTACCAAGGCAGAATCCACCAGGAGCATTTACTATATTATATCCACATTGGCGCTACTTTACAGAACTCAATTTGTAGTTGCCAATATTTGTTGTTGCTTGCTTATTTGCCAAAATAGACCAACATGTATTTTACACTATTTTTGTCTTAACAAACCCATCTCGCCGACCAAACTGGGTAGGTGTGAGGAATGTTGCACTCAGATCAGTTCGGTCAGTTCAGGCTGATCGTGTGTATTGGATATCATCCTTAGATCAATCAGAGTGAATGTAGTACTTTAAATCTTGCCTATGTTGATATCTCAAATACTAACAGGGCGTTTGCTTAAAAACTATTTGATACAAACGCATAAAGCTAATAATTGATAGCACTTAGCGATTGACAAGTAAATCAATTATTACTTTCTTTAAATCTGTGATAACCAATAAAATAAAATATAAAACATTTCAAATAAACAAATAAATGGTACTTGGATTCAAATACAAGTTGAAAATGGATATATAGAAATTCTCTCTCTATTCTATAAATTCTGCAAACACCGATTTACATATCAAAAATAATCCACGAAGTGCAATTTCCCGCCGAGGAAATGACAAAAATATTTTCAATGGATAAACCATTTAAAAGTTTATAAAACGAGCACCTTCGCGAATAAAGTGGTTTTCTACTTTGAGAGTTTACTAAAAGTGCCACGGCACGGTATAAATCGAACTGGAATCTTTGAAGTCGCGCTAAAACATCCCCCGGGACATCACAATAGGTTACGATCAGTCTTGAGAGACCGATACAAATAGAATCCGGTTAGGAAAAAATCTTACCTTATCATCGTCGCCCTCGCTATCACACTGAAACAAAAAAAGTGGAAATCCATTAGTACCACGCGACATACTAAATCGGGTTTTTATACCCGACAGCAAAAATAAAAACATTAACAGTGTGGCGTTTCAAAAAAAATATATATAAAAGGCGAGGAAACATAATAAAACTGGTTGCGAGAGTTAAATCATGTAGCGAATTTGCGGGGAAAAAATATATACGGAAAAGCAGATACGTCTGAGGCAGAACTTACAATCCATTACTGTTACAGTGAGGGTGGTTAGGTTGGGGTGCACGTTTTAGATGAGGTGAAACCGAGGGACCGGGGTTATTGCCGGAAACATTCGACCCTCGTTTATCTCATCAGGGCTCGGAGGCTGGAAACGGTGCTTTTCCTCCGAAATCCAAGAGCGAAACGATAAATACCTCTCCAGGACATTAATAACACTCGTCCACTTTTATAAATCCTAATTTTATTGTATTTTTCTTTTATCCCGAGACCACAGAAATATGTCAACAACTTCCGCAAGTTAAATTAATATCGCGCTGCAAAAACAATTCCGCATTAAAAGAGATATTTATTACAGCGCGACTGTGGAGCCATTAACAAGATGCGATGCAACTAATTGGATGATGCGGATGTAAATATTTAATATTTACATGTAGGCGCTGGTCGCAACAACTTGTTAATCCATATGCATACATCAAATTATTATCTTTTTAATATATTATGTTGATGATATAACAGAGTCGGATCACTTATATTTACTATTCATACTCGTATATCGGCTAAAAGTGAGATGAACTTGATAAATATCTGGTCGTACAATAAGACCCCTATAACTT
>JARJEC010010165.1:0-10781 GCA_030264575.1 Tachinus sp. AB-2021 | reverse complement strand
TATATAAATTGCATCCAGGTTTAGAATCACAGATTTTGAAAATAATCTAACAAAATCGATGTTTGAGTATACAAAATAAATTTGATATTGTCGATTTTTATAGTGGGATTATTTTTAAACTTGTGAAGTAACAATGCTTAACAATTTTAAAAATGATTAAAAATATAGGTATTTATTTTTAATAAATTTTATATGCGTTCATTGGCGAATCAAAATTTCCTCTATACCTGAGTACATCAAAACATCATTATATTTGAGTGCATTAGATACAAAAGTTTTCTAAATAAAATATACAATACAAGTAATTTGAATTCTTATTGTGTATAAATATGCGTTACGATTTACTGAAATAAATTTAAATAAATGTCACACTTTTTTCTATTGTATACTAATTGAATGTTTAGTACGTTGGAATTCAAATGTACTGTCGATTATTCAGTCAGAGTATCGTGGACACTTCTTTCTCTTTTACTATTTTGAGGCGTACATATTAATTAGCTGCATGCAACGATACCACGAATTGAATGACTTTCCGATAAAAACCGTAGTCTGATTAATAAAATTATTGCATCTTTACTACATGCCCGTGCTACATACAAGTGAATAATAAAAACAATTCTGATGTCACAAAATTATATTTTCTCACGTTCAGAGCATGTTTATATATAATATCTACAATACATAACAATAATTGAGATATTACATGTTATCTAATACTTTAATTAGATTTCTTTTTAAATTAATTAAGAGACCGTAGTACCCATTCTCAACATGCTTTCCTAGTAATTTAAAATAATTAATTAGATTTTTTTCAATTTTTAATAGTATATATAAAATAGTATATTGAAGGTTTCTTTGTTTTTGTAATTTATAATGAAGATACGAAAACTCATTTTTATTAACTTAATAATTAAATTAATTTTTAATATTAACAAAAACTTTATTTTTTCTTATTTAACAATTTTTTTAAATTCAAATACAACAAAACCTTCATGTGCCAGAGGCTGGCACTACTAGGCCAGTCAGTCAATGGGGAATTTGAAATTACAAAATGTATTAGCAGGCCAATTTTTTGATTATTTGCTTAAAAGTTCTCTATTAACTCCAAACCGCAAAAATCCACCAAAATTTCCTAGTGCGTCACTAGATAAGGGCAATTTTTATTTTTCGGCTGCAATTGCTTCGATTTTCATTTTCTTTTGTCTAAATGTACAAAAAAAAATGTGAAATAACTTTTATATAAAACTATTTGTATAACGTCAAAAACGGCGTTTTTAGGGGGTGTTTTTTTAAATATTTTTTAACTGTTTCTTTTATTCTCTAACAGTTATAAAAAATTTTCAAACAAAAGTTGTAGGGCCTACAAATTCCAACAAGTTGTATATGAAAAAAAAATTGTGACTCAAAAACTATCCATTATATATATATATATATATATATATATATATATATATATATATAAATCAGTCTCCACTCTCCTGTAACAAGGCTCGACAATTGTTAGTTACTGTACAGTAATTAGTTAGTTAGTAATACAATTTAAATTAAACTGTTTAATAATTTAGAACAAGTGTTCGCAAGAAATGAACCAAGCACATTTCGTATTAGGACTATCCGTATGATACTTACATCAGGTGTAGTAAGCGGGTATGTAATTGTGGTAGACTTAGAAAGAAGACTGAAATTAAAAGCCAATAAATAACCTAATGTTATTTTTAATTAAAATAATTTGAAGTACAAACGTAACAAATTTTCCATATTGTAATAACATTCCAACTTTAACAAACAACCAGTATCTAAATTTACACAACGCACAAGGAACTATGGCACAAAGACAAGAATATTACTTAAAAACATTTGTACACACGTAATAGTCCATAAAAGTCCAACTTATCCATATAGGGTGGTTGGTTTTTTATTGATCAGCTTATATCTGATAAACTATCAAAAATATGAAAAACATATTTTTATAAAAGTTGCTTGGTTTATTAACAGCTATTTGTATATAAAAATATAATTTACTGGAAGTTATATTAACTTTATTTTTTTATATGAAATATCCTGTGTATTATTTTTGAATTCCTTGTTCAATTGTCTTTCAAAATGTTTATTAGACTTATATGCCTAATGTCAATACTTACTGAGATATTAGCTGTCGACTTGGTATATGTATTTTATAGTAGTTTATGTCATATATTTCTTATTTTTAAAGATAACGTAATAATTCATTAAAACAACACTATTTAATTTACTATTTACACTTTATTTCAGAAAGTGTTGTTTTAAACCCATTTCCGATTTAGACGGAAATAACATACACTTCATTTGATTTAATTTTTTTGTCTAATATTTGATGAGTACGAAAATAATATAAAACTATAATAAATGTTCAAAATGTCCACCCATCAATTGTAAACACTCATAATTAACTATATCTTAAAGACAATTGAACAAGAAATTCGAAGTAATAAAATTTGGAAGGTGTTCCATTTAAAAAAATAAAGTTAATATTACTTCCGGTAAAATCGGAAGTGGTACTGTAAGTTATTTTGTATATATAGATAGCTGATAATAAACCAAGCAAGATTTATGAAAACAGTTTTTTTGATATTTTTAATAGTTTAGCAGATAAAAACTGGACAATGAAATACCAACCACTCTGTATACTAAAGCCGATCACAGAACAAGTGTCCATTGTATAAATAAGAGACGAAAATTATTGTTATCTATTTCAATTCACAGAACAAAATTATTTAGAAGAAGTTTTTTATATGCAGTCAGCTCACTAATATAACAGCATTTAATTTAATCATACGCAGTTAATCTTTAACAAACATATTCTCTCGGAATATCTCGATGATACTTTTCGTTAAGTTAATTTTTGCTTGCGTTAATTTTAACAAAAAAATCTTAATAGGAAAATAAAGATTATAAAGATATAACCTAGTTACTTATGTGTTCAATTTTAATAAGTACTGCACATTATACAACGTATTGATTATTCAGAGCCTCAGTGTGACAGGTATTTGTTTGATTTTGTAATGAAGCACATTACGGTTGGTACATAATAGTAAAATACTATTCTCAGACATTTAAATTTAAAACCTAGTATTTAAGATTAATTAAGTGCCCAGACCCAAATTTGTGCAACACATGATTGCTTGTATACCACCTATGTAATCCACTTGATTAGCATATATTATTCATTGTATCTCAGTCACATCGACCTCAACGAAGTTAAATTTGGTTCTCATCACATTCTGATTCCTAATAAACGTCTTACACCTTTACCAGTTCTGTCTCTTCTATGAAGTCCAGGGGTTTTTACCAAGGGATTGTTTTCAGTTCTTCTTGGGTTAGCATATGCTTGCCAAAGTGATCTGTGCGTTGCATATTCAATGTTTCGCATTCACACAGCAGATGCTACGGAGTCTTTGCGTCCTCCAAAATCCGCGGCATAGTAGAATTTCTTGTATACCCAATCTATGTATGTGCTTGTTAAGACGACAGTGTCTGGTAATCAGTCCTGGAAGCCTTCGCAGTTTGGTTTGACTCATTTGCGATATTTCCTTTTGAGTATTTTGCGTTGGTTCTGTTAGGAATAATCTTCATTCATCACCTGACATTTTTTCCACAAGTTATTGTGTCCCTTTGCAAGTTAGCGTTGGTTATTTCTTTTCCGGTATTATGTGGAACAACGAATGTGGGTTCTGGTCCAATAAATGTCCTATTTTGGTTTCTTACTTCTTGTAGAATATTTGAAGGCTGCATTAAGTGCAGTGATCCTGCTGAATTTATTGGTGTTTGTTTATCGCCTTTTTTTGCGGCGGTACTATTATTCCGTCTTGCGGCCATCTGGTACTTTTTATTGATTCCAGATATTAATTATCATTTTGGGAATATATATATATATATATATATATATATATATATATATATATCCAAATAATCATTGAAAATGATTAATGTCATTAAAACCGGTCTGTAATAGTAAAAAAAA
This sequence comes from Tachinus sp. AB-2021, assembly GCA_030264575.1. Taxonomy (NCBI): domain Eukaryota; kingdom Metazoa; phylum Arthropoda; class Insecta; order Coleoptera; family Staphylinidae; genus Tachinus; species Tachinus sp. AB-2021. The sequence continues at coordinate 6,781 of JARJEC010010165.1, read as the reverse complement.
TATTATAAATATATCAAATAGAATTTTTATTATAAAAACTGCTAAAATGAATAAACAAAAATTATATAAAATAAAAGAAGAAATTAAAAAATATATTTCCAATTATGTCATCTTCGCCAGGCAAGTTTGCATTTTTTTAATTACCTCAATACTTTCTTAAACTCCTCATATTTTGGTTTGCGATGGTTTTCTAATGATTTCTTTTGGAATTATATCTACTAATTTTAGTAGAATCGAGTGATTTTCTCGCCGATATTTCATAAAAATATTTAAACAATTTTATAAAGTGCTGGAGTAGGAGAATTACTTGGATTTTATTTTTGAACTATGTAATTTTTTTATAAATATGCAAAATATTTGTTCATTCTCTTCTTTAAACTTTTGATTGAGGAATAACAGAAAACCAAAGAAACACTTNCAAATAATGATTTAATAGTTTTTGAAAATATTTCCTTGGTTTTCTGTTATTCCTGTAATTCCAGAAAACCAAAGAAACACTTTCAAAAACTATCAAATAATGATTTAATAGTTTTTGAAAGTGTTTCTTTGGTTTGTAAATAATGATTTAATAGTTTTTGAAAGTGTTTTCTTGGTTTTCTGTTATTCCTGAAATTCCAGAAAACCAAAGAAACAATTTCAAAAACTATTAAATTGTGATTTAATGGTTTTTGAAAGTGTTTCTTCGGTTTGTAAATAATGATTTAACAGTTTCGGAAAGTGTTTCTTTGGTTTTCTGTTATTCCTAAAATTCCAGAAAACCAAAGAAACACTTTCAAAAACCATTAAATAGTGATTTAATAATTTTTTGAAAGTGTTTCTTTGGTTTTCTGTTATTCGCTCGGCGTTTTTTTGTTCTCCTGTTCTGATAATTTGTAGCAGAATTTTTTAGATTTGTTGCTTTGTACAAATTATCTAGTTTTATCTGTACCCATCTTCGTTCTTTTATTTATCATTGTGGCCTCCCTGCATTTTAAGGTAAAATTATTCAGTTCTTCTTGTATTCCTGTTAGTACCAATTTTATTCTTGCTTTGTTTTTGTTTGATATTATTCCTTTGCAATTTCTGCCAAACCATTATTTCTTTTTTTTTTCTTGCAATTACTTACTCCTATATTTTCCCAATCATCGGATATATTTTTTTGTTTTTAAGTGTGGTTTTTTTTAATACTTTTTTTGCTAATGTGCTTTTTTGTAGTAATTTTGTGCTATCCATTTGTTGGTGCATTTGCTCTTTTTTGCATGGATATTTTTTGTCTTATTATAGCCATTACTAAGAAGTAGTCCAAGTTCACATTTGTTTTTCTGTATATTTTTTAATCTTGTATTGATAGTTTGCTCCTTCTCAATATTAGAACATGGTCTAATTGGCTTCATAGCTTAGGTTTCTTTCAAATTTACAAATTTTCTGTTTATGACCATGTTCATTAAATCGAAATAGTTGTACAGTTTGCAACGAGGGCGAGGATAGATACCAGTTTGTAGAATTGAGTGATTTTCTCGCCGATATTTCAAGAAAATAATGTTGGAACTATGTACATTTTTTATAAATATGTTCCAATTTTGCAAAATATTTCTTCATTCACTTCTTTAAACTTTTGATTGAGGAATAACAGAAAACCAAAGAAACATTTTCAAAAACCATTAAATAATAATTTAATAGAGGTCATTAGATTTCAAACTGGCGCTATATAACCGTTCAAAATTTACATATTCGAGCATAACTCCAAGAACAATAAAATTGTTGTCTTTTGAAAAAAATTTTACTCCGCAAATATTATTTTTAAATATTTTGCCAATAATTTTGAAGCCAACAGGCTCTCGCAGACTGGCGCGAATTTTCATAGCTGCAATAGATTGCAGCAAACAATTCGCGCCGATCCCTAAAATAAAGTCTTAAGTTCAAAAACAAAAAATGCAATTTTTGAACACCCGCAAATCTTGGATATTTCTTTACCTGGGTTTAAGTTTGAAATAATTCGCGCCGGTCCTTAAAATAAAGTCTTCCCGCCTATTGATTGATTAAGTTCAAAAACAAGATAAATGCAATTTTTGAACACCTGCAAATTTTGAATACCTTGGTTTAAATTATAAATAATTCGCACCGATCCCTAAAATAAAGTCTTCCTGCCTATCGATTGATTAAGTTCTAAAACAAAAAATGCAATTTTTGAACACCCGCAAATCTTAGATATTACTTTATCTGGGTTTTAGGTTTGAATGTTTTCAGACTGATTAAAATTGGTATTTTTGAACACTAATTATAAAATACTTAAAGTTATTTAACGTAGAGTGCTCTACAAATGCTTTTGCCAATGGATCGCAAGTTTGGAATTTTTCTATTACCTTCTAAATTGCTTTTGGTGCTTCAAAACTGCTGGTGCTGAGCATCAATTGGTAAACAATTGAAGAATTGATAAATCCCCAATATACTGCTTTTGTAACTAATGGGTTTTGGAATAGTTTTTAAGGCTCAACGTGCCGCGTCTAAAATTCAGTCGTTTCTGACTCTCGGGGCTCAAATGATTCTGTATTTATTAATTAAAATTAAGAAAATTGCTTTCGTATACATATGAATAAAGGTTTAAACTATTCTATTTAATTATAATTTTTTCCTCGCAATTGATATTTAAAAATAACATATTTTATATTGATGTTTAGGTATAAACAAAAGCATTTCTTATTCAGATAATCAAAAACTTAAACCGATAGCAGAGTAGATAATTCCTTTCTAAACAATTCTCCCTAAACAAATATGAAATTGAAAGTCACAATCATTTGAGAGCTACACCTCTATTGGCAGCAATTTGTTGTGTTTTTACTGCCTTAAAGTATTGCCATCTGTATGAATTGCGTACAGAGCGTGTCCTAAAACACTTCTCGTTTTGGGGAATATTTAAATCATTTTATGTACCAGTAGCCCCGTTTCTCGGCACCTTACCCCTTAAATGCATTTTAACCTTTGGTGACCAACTGCCAAACCGTCGGAGTCTACATTAACTAAGCTAGTTTCAATGTTTTGCTAACTATTCTATACTTTGAATTGCATTTTAGAGCTAGACCAACCAACCATAAGCCAGTTTAACTTTTTATGCAGACTACCTACAAATTATTTTTTGTTATTTACAATCCTGTTTTTAAATTACGTGTTGAGCTTCAAAAGTGATATGTTTGGCCACCAGCTACTGAACAGTTGCAGTTTTACGTGTTTTGCTTACAACCCTGGCCAATCTTTCTGCCTTGCAATTGCATTTTGAGCTATTGCTATGTTTTCTTACCAGCTGCGAAAGAGTTAAAATCCAAAAATAATAATAATAAATTAAAACCTGAAAGTAATGTTAGATATTTTTATATAAATAAATGATTTATTTTCACTTTGCTTATTATTTTATATTATCGATTTCGACATTATAGATGTTTTGCCAGGAATTCCTAGTTCTTCCTTTGAGATCAACTACTATTTTCCTATTTAATAATTAATGCTTACGTTTCGGTGGCTTTAAATTGCGCCTTTTTACCTTTAAATTATTTTTGGAGCTTCAGAATTGCTTTTTCTGTGCACCCATTTATAGTCTTTGATAATTTTATTGTCTCTAGTTTAAATAGGCTTCGAACCTCTTTTAAATCCTCTTTGGAACCCACACAAACATATCACTTAATTCAACAATTGATATGTTTGTGTAGGTTCCAGCAATTCTGCTTTTTCTATGCACCTATTCATGGTCTTTGATCATTTTATTATCTCTAGTTTTAATAGGCTTCGAAACTCTTTTAAATCCTCTTTAGAACCTACACAAACATATCAATTAATTCAAGAATTGATATGTTTGTGTAGGTTCCAGCAATCCTGCTTTTTTTGTACACCTAGTCATGGATAATTTTATTGTCTCCAGACTGGTTTTTATATATAGGCTTTAAACTTCTCTTTAGAACCTACACAAACATATCAATTCTTGAATTAATGGATATGTTTGTGTACCAATTACAAAATGCGGCCTTATAATTATTTTTAGATGTTTTGCAAACTATTTTAAAATTTTTGGGCAATTTGTTGCTGAGTCTAAATTGTTCTTATAATTTCATAACCGGCAAAAAAATGTTATTTTACACAACAGTTTTTGTATACTTTAAGATCTGAGAATTTGTAGGCATTATGAATTTAAAGTGTAATTTTGCGAAAGATAAAAAAACGAATAAATATTGTTATTAAACAATAAATGTTGTCGAATGTTTGCAAGGCAAGCAACGTTCGGTCAACACTTGGATGGTTGATCGTATAACCCAGCCTACCGGTACCATTCGCCATTGGGAAACAATTAGCGGCGCTATAGATATCGGGGGCAGATTTTTTTAGTCTTATTCCAACACATACATAACCACATATACACGGCTGAAGGACCTAGAGGTCGATGGCCAGTTGGATAAAACCCAACAAATACAAATTCTACTATTATTATTATGCTAAAAATTTGTACTTTTATTCCGAGTATATATAATTCATTCTCAGCCCTTTTTAAAACTCGCTGCAAAGAATAATAATAAATTAATACTGGGCGCGGCAAAGAAAACGAAATAAAAATATTTTTTATTCTTCCACGGGAAATAAATTGTTTACTCGTTAAGCATTTCACAGTTTATTGCATAGAAAAGTGCCACTTTTATCAAAAGAAAAATTAACGTGATAGAAAAAGTTCAGGTAAGAATGATGCAACTTGTTGAGCAACTCTTTAGTAGCGGCAAAAATACTTGGATGATTTATTACGCAAGTTCTTTCGTATATAAAAATAATAACAGCATGCAAATCGTTAATGAATCATTCATGTGGTTTTTTTTCTCTTAATTATTATAAAATTAACACGAACCTATTCGTGTCGTGTTGCATTAATCAAAATAAAATAAAATTACGTAAATATATAAATATTCATCCAATAATATTAATTTAATTATTGTTAATATTCCGATTGATGAATGCGATAATGCGACTGAACAGACATTTAATCGATAATGTAATCATTTACATAAATATTACCTTCCGTGCGAAGTTTAATGCGCCGTAACTTGTAATTTCCTAGCGGTTGATTTGAGTGGAAATGATAATTAGCCACAATTCAGACTCCATTATTTGATTCGCTGGTAATGTAGATGTTGATGCAATTAATGTGCGAGATAAGAAACTTAATATACTTAATACATATAATTAAAGTGGCCTGCCATGGGAATATCATCCTTTTGATTGCTGTTAATATGTGATAATCGGATTGTGAATTATTAATATTTTCCCTGCAGAGCAAATATTTTTGTTTTTAATATAATTGAATACGGAAAATGGGCATTTAGGTTAAGTATATTATCAAGGACTGGAAAGATTATTTATGCATAAAGTGGAACAATAGGAAACGATAAATATGTGATGAGTTTTGATGGCAATCAATATTATATTTAATATGTTCAAGTAGCTTTATACATCATAGGGAATCATTATAAAAATTATATAATAAGATAAGATTATGTGTGGAGTTTTAATTTTTATAATTTTCAGATTGAACATTAATCAATATTAGTTGTTTAAATATTGTATATTATAGAATCAATTTATATTATAATTACTATCATATGTGAATAAAATATTAGGAGCACTAAGGAAGCCTCGTTGTCTAACAAGGGTTGCTTAAAAGGTACCCAGTTAAAATATGTTTAATTATTATGATCCCAGTTAACCAAGCAACCGCATCCTTAGCTCCCCTAGTTTGCTTAAGAGCAAGGGGTCAACTAGATCCAAGATATTATACTTGGCGGCTTTTACATATAATATGTAATTAGCTGAAGCACAATAACAAGATATGGAGCATTTGCTGCCTAATCAATATTATGCCAGGGCGTAAATATAAATAAAAACGCTGAAAATAATACATTTCGCGACCGAAATATTCAAATTAAACAAACTAAGTAAATAAATTCCGTTTGAGATAACATGTATCGTGGGAAATTACATGCAGTAGAGTTAATGCACCGACTTTGCACTTAGCATACACACACCACACTAGAACTAGTTTAATCCAGCAGGAATTAAACTCGCACATTATTTACCGTTGCATTAAAAAAACTCCAAGTTCTAATTTAAATTAAATGCGGTGTTCTCTGTGTAATATAATATATGGAGATTTTCATTTTTCATGTTTTTATAAAGCTTTGCAAAGATTGCAAAGTTGCAGGCAGCAATGAAAGCCTGCGTGGATTCAGCTGGTTATCTGAAAGCTTTTAAAGAGTTTTTTTTCCCAGTTCTGGGAATGCATCAGATTCAGTTGTAAAAATTAATAATTGTAGCACTAATAAGGTTCAAATTTTGCTTAATATGTTTTTAAGTAAATTAAAAGAAAACATAAATTAAAGAAAATTTTGTGTTAATCATTATAAATATTGAAAAAAAGCAATCAATGCACCTTAATTAATTTACCCTGAATAATAGGAAAACATAAACTGGCGCATTTTCCGAACCAATACAAAAACAAATATTAATTAAGTTCATCCTTTAACAGCGTTTTTCTTTATCACACACGCGTTTTTATTTTTAGGAAATATAAATATTTTTGTTTGTGCTGCGCTCGATCCGAAGCGTCGGAAAACAAAATTTCCTGGATATTGTTTTCCATCATCGAAATTAGAAACCGTATTACCATAATTTATGCGTTTGCAGAGATATGCGAATCCATTTGAAGTTTACAGATGTGGGGCGGTTTCGGTTACTGTAAATTCCCGTCAACGTCAACTTCGAAACATATATAGTT
>JARJEC010010161.1:0-10332 GCA_030264575.1 Tachinus sp. AB-2021 | reverse complement strand
GTACAGTCCAAAATAACATCAACACCTTGAACCAAGACATCAAAATCTACACCATCTGCCCTCATTAACTTAGGCGTCACCTTAACCAGGGGGTTCAATGATTGCGCAGCTAAAACAACAGACTCAACCTTAGGCATCCCCACCCTATCAGTAACATGAATAGTTTGACGCTGTAAATTGGTTAAGTCCACCTTGTCATCGTCAACAACAATGATTTCCCCGCAACCAGCAGCAACAAGATAAGTTAGTGCGGGAGATCCAAGCCCACCAGCGCCAAAAACAAGTACCCGTGCTTCGTTAATGCGTGTTTGCCCTTCAATGCCAACTTCGTCCAACAGGATGTGGCGAGAATATCTCAATAACTGCTCATCATTCATAAGTTTGCTTTTTCAAAAAATGCCCATATATAGTTGTATAATCCCAAGCAAAATAATTTTGCTTCTAACATCAAACAAAAATGTATTGATCTCATTTGGGTCATGAGGGGTTTGTGGCTTTATTTTAAAAGAAGTCACGCAACAGTGTAGCGTGACTTCTTGATAATCACATGAAAACTTAAAACAAATGGAATTACAAACATGAAAAACTTCTCTATGCATCACCGCAAGGGCGTAAACACTTGTCTATTTGGCAAACAGAGAGTAAAGTTATAGCTTGCATTTTGTACACACATCAGGCTTATTTTCGATTAATCCTTAGCCTTAAAATAAGGCCTGTTAACAAGATGCAACGCTGTTAATGCATCAATAATTATTCGCTTAACCAACATCATCAAGGGAACAAGGAGATTTTTCATGTCATCAACCCCCTCTACAATGCCTCACGTCATGAACACTTATGGGCGTTTACCCATCGCATTGGAACGAGGCCGAGGCGTTCGCGTCTGGGATAAACAAGGACATGAATACTTAGATGCACTTGCTGGCATTGCCGTGAACACACTCGGCCATGCTCACCCTCGGTTGGTATCAGCTATCTCTGATCAAGCCGGCAAAATGATCCACTGCAGCAACTATTATCAAATACCCTTGCAAGAAGATGTTGCAAGCTTACTGATAAAGCACTCAGGTTTATGCAACGCATTTTTTTGCAATTCTGGTTTAGAAGCGAATGAAGCAGCCATTAAAATTGCTCGCAAATTTGGCATTGATAAAGGCATAGAAGAACCAAACATCATCGTTTTTGAACATGCTTTTCATGGTCGCTCACTTGCCACTTTAGCAGCCACAGGCAATGAGAAAGTACGTTCAGGTTTTGGCAAACTACCCGAAGGATTTACACGCGTTAAGCTCAATGATTTAGAGGTGCTTAAAGAAGCCATTCAAAACAACTCCAGCACAGTTGCCATCATGTTAGAGGTGATTCAAGGCGAAGGTGGTGTACACCCCAGTACAGCATCATTTTTGCAAGGCATTCGCCAGTTATGTGATGAACATGACTTGCTGATGATCACCGACGAAATCCAGTGTGGCTTTGGTCGCACCGGCAAATGGTTTGCTTGGCAATGGGCAGACATTCAACCCGATGTTGTCTCACTTGCCAAAGGTCTTGCTTCTGGCGTTCCAATTTGTGCTGTTTTATGCAGCACCAAAGCAAGCACAGTTCTACAACCCGGCAACCATGGCACCACTTTTGGAGGTAACCCTTTAGCGATGCGAGCCGCACGTGAAACCATTTTGACCATGGAGCAAGATCGCTTGCTTGAAAACACCCTAAAAATAGGCGCTTACTTGAAAGAGAGCTTACAAAAAGCACTGGGAAATAACAAAAACGTTAAAGATATACGTGGGCAAGGTCTCATGATTGGCATTGAACTGGCTAAACCCTGTGGTGAGCTGGTTGAAAAAGCAGCGCAAGAAGAGCGCTTGCTCATCAGTGTCACGGCCAGTAATGTGGTGCGCTTATTACCCGCCCTCATACTTACCCAAGCTGATGCTGATGAAATTGTAAAACGCTTGCAGCGCTTAATGCAAAACTTTTAATCCATCTTTTAAAAGATCAATGATCATTACATTGCTCAGACTTATAGGATTTGAACATGCCCATTTATCAACTCGACTCGCTGATACCTCAAGTATCACCCAAAGCATGGGTTGCTCCAAACAGCATCATCATCGGTGATGTTAAAATCGATGATCTTGCGAGCATCTGGTTCAACACTGTCCTCAGGGGTGATATTGGGTATATTCATATTGGTGAGAAGTCCAACATTCAAGACGGGTGTATTTTGCACAATGAACATGGAACGCCACTCATTGTTGAGCCCTTTGTATCAGTTGGACATTCAGCGACCTTACACTCCTGCTTTATTGGAGAAGGCTCCTTAATTGGCATGGGAGCGACCTTACTCAATAATAGCCACATTGGTCGCAACTCTATTGTTGCGGCAAACTCATTGGTCACAGAAAGAAAAGTTTTCCCCGATGGCGTTTTAATCATGGGTTCTCCCGCAAAAGTGGTTAGGGAACTGACTGAGGAAGAGCTTCAAAAAACGCATAAAAACACACAAAACTACGTAGAAAAAGCCATACAATATTTATCTAAATTATCAGAAATCAATGTCTAATCTTACAAAATTTTTATTTGAAGGCCTCCCCGTTAGAGGTGCTTTAGTACGCTTAACCGGGACATGGCAAGAAATTCTTTCTCGTCAACTGCAAAGTATTCAACAAGAAGATGCCAATACAAGCATGCAAAACCCTGCGGTGCGTGATTTAGTTGGAGAAATGTCTGCCGCTGCAATTTTGTTGCATACCACCATTAAATTTGATGGCACCTTGGTTTTGCAAATTCAAGGAGACGGCCCATTGACATTGGCTGTAGCAGAGGTACGCTCTGATATGGGCATTCGCTCTACAGCTAACATCAAAGGTAAAGTGCCTACACAAGCTACTCTTAATGAGTTGTGCAACATGAACGGGCAAGGTCGCTGTGCAATTGTTTTAGATCCGCAAAACCGTCAACCCGGTCAACAACCATACCAAGGCATTGTTTCTTTAAACGATGAGAAGAGCCAACCTCTAACTCATTTAAGTGATGCTATTGAACGCTATATGATGCAGTCAGAACAACTACCCACCTCTATTATTTTAGCGGCGGACAAAAACTGTGCCGCAGGCTTATTGATACAACGTTTACCCTTGGAGGGCAATAAGAATCTCGGAACACAGGAGAAAGAACGTCTTGATGAGAGCTTTCATAGAATTGCAACTTTAGCAAAAAGCCTTAAAAGTGAAGAGCTTTTGCAGTTAAGCTCTGAGGATATTTTACACCGTCTTTTTTGGCAAGAAGAACTGCGAGTCTTTGACGATACGCTCCAACCTTATTTTTGTTGTTCTTGCTCAAAAGAGCGAGTCACCGATATGCTCAAAAACTTAGGGCAAGAAGAAGCTGATAGTATTTTGAAAGAACAGGGCAAGATTGATATTTCTTGCAATTTTTGTGGTGCTCTATACCATTTTGACACGATTGATACCAAAGCCTTATTTTGCAATCAAGGTGATCTCCCTCCGAGCACTACAAATCTACAATGAACGACATCCATCAACAAGCTCACGCTCATCAATCATTATGCTGGAGTGTATCAGGCCTCATTAATGCCATTACAGATACACTTCAGGCACGGTTTTCAAGTGTCTCAGTTAAAGGCGAAATTTCTAACCTCAGCCAAGCAGGTAGTGGTCATTGCTATTTCATCCTCAAGGATGAGAACAATCAGATCCGTTGCGCTATGTTCCAACGTACAGCCAGAATGCTCTCTTTTAAGCCGAACAATGGTGATGAAGTCGAGATCAGAGGACGTTTAGCAATTTATGGTCAGCGTGGTGAGCTGCAGCTTATCGTCGAAAGTATGCGCCCAGTCGGGCAAGGTCGCTTGCTTGAACAGTTTCAACAACTTAAAGCCAAGCTCGAGCAAGAAGGGCTATTTGACGCTCAAAGAAAATCAAGCTTACTTGCTTACCCAAAAACAATTGGCGTTATCAGCTCTTTGCAAGCTGCGGCCTTGCAAGATGTGCTCACCAGTTTGGCGCGACGTGCGCCTCATGTACATGTCATTATTTACCCAGCATCTGTTCAAGGTGTACAAGCAACGCAAGAGTTGGTCAACGCTATTTCAATGGCATCGCAACGTAACGAGGTTGATGTTTTGTTACTATGTCGTGGAGGTGGTTCGCTGGAAGATTTATGGTGCTTTAATGAAGAGGCACTTGTCCGAGCAGTAGCAGATTGCGCTATCCCTATAATTGCAGGGGTTGGCCACGAAACAGACTTCACCTTAGTTGACTTTGCTGCCGATGTTCGTGCCCCTACGCCTACAGCCGCAGCAGAGTTGGCAACCCCACCATTACAAGAGCTCACCCAACATATTGAACAATGCAGCCGCCAGCTTAATAAACTGTTTTCTTACCGGCTCGAAAATTATACCTACCGCATTGACCGGGCAAGTCTGGCACTCAAAAAGCCAGCTCAGCTCCTGTACACACAACAACAAAAATTAGAGCAGCTTGCCCTGAGGATGAAATACACTGCGATCCAATCAGCATCAGCAAAAAACCAACTCATCCATGTGCTGGCCACAAGAAAAACAGCTTCACTTCAACACCTACTGCAAAATAAGCATAATCGCCTTCAACAAGCGACCCAACGTTGGGATCACCTTGCAGCAAAGCAGTTAGCAAACCGTCAACAACAGCTCAAGGAGCTAAGTATGCGACTTAATGCATTGAACCCTGCTCATGTTTTGTCTCGCGGTTATGCTTGGATCAGTAATACAGAAGGGCAAACCATTAACTTCAGTAAAAAAATTCGTGCTGGCGAGCTTATTCAAGCTCAGTTCATTGATGGGCAACTACAAGCCAAAGTCATACAAAGTACCCCTGACTTATTTGCGCCCTTACTTGAAACCACAGACAAGAATGCCTCCTGATCTGAATAGGCCATACACTTCACACAAAACAAAGTGAACCCCAGCTGTATTTTGTGCTCCAACCTTAATAGTCATCCCCTCACGCAAAAAATACACATAACTCTCAACAAGTGCCAACAAATATCAAGATGAGCAAATGCCCTCTTGTAATATACAAACTATGAGTCTTCCTTTAAACGTTCATACACAAACAACCCAAATTACAGGGCCTACTGGCCTATTAGAGTGCGCCTACGACCAACCTGACACCGACGCCTTAAAAGGCGTTGCTGTTATTGCGCACCCTCATCCATTGCACAGCGGCACCATGGATAACAAGGTTGTACACACTCTTGCACGAGCTTTACTTAAACTAGGTTATGTCACATGGCGCTTCAACTTTCGGGGGGTCGCTGAGTCTGAGGGCAAATGGGATCACGGTGTAGGTGAGGTTGACGATATGCTTACTGTCATCAAACATGTTCGAGACTCGATGGGAGCAACAGAGTATCCATTGGTATTGGGTGGTTTTTCATTTGGTGCATACATTGCGGCACAGGCTACTCAACACTTATTAAAAAATAATATACCAATCCAGCATCTTGTTTTAGTGGGTGCGGCAGCAAGTCTATATGAAATGCCACCGGTTCCAGACAACACACTCCTGATTCACGGTGAGGCTGATGAATTTATACCCATACAGTCCATTTTAAACTGGGCAAAAGCTCAACAAAAATCCGTCACAATTGTGCCTGAGGCTGGACATTTTTTTCATGGCAAGTTACTTGTTTTGCAAGATATCATCCTTGAGCATTGGCGGACTTCCGTAGAATAACGCACATTGAATATTTTTTATCGTTACAATTTCTACACACTATCATTAATCATCACTTAACTAGGACAAATATCAATATGAATCGATGGGGTCTATGGGTTGTCAGTTGTTCGATCACCTTAACATGTTTATTTACATTTACTTTAAACCATGAGGCTATTGCTCAAGCACAAGCAACTACTGCAACTACAGAAGCATCAACCTCAAATACGCCAGTTTTTCCTGGTGCCCCTCTTCTCCCAGAGATTGCCGCAAAATCCTATCTCTTGATTGATGTTAATACCGGACAAATTCTAGCTGAAAAAAACGCAACACAATCCATTGAACCAGCATCACTAACCAAGTTGATGACCGCTTACCTTGTGTTTGAGGCATTGCACAATAAGCGCCTCACTTTGGATCAAACTTTGCTTGTGTCTGCACGTGCTCGCAACATGGAGGGCTCAAGAATGTTTGTTGAGGAAAACTCCAACGTTAAGGTTGAAGATCTGATCAAAGGCATGATCGTACAATCTGGCAATGATGCCACCACAGTATTGGCAGAGGGCGTTGGCGGCACCGTTGAAACATTTGTGACCAGCATGAATCAAAAAGCTCAAGCCTTGGGCATGACAAACACAATCTTCATGAATCCTGAAGGCTTAAATACGACAGGCCACTACACAACAGCACGTGACTTAGCCACGCTGTCTATTCGCTTGCTGCAAGACTTTCCTGAAGAGTATAAGTATTACGCCATTAAAGAGTTTGCTTATCAACCTAAGCCCGATGTGAAAGCCATCAACCAGCCTAACCGCAATCGCTTGCTATTCAATGATCCTAGCGTTGATGGTCTGAAAACTGGGCACACCAGTACTGCTGGATACTGTTTGGTGGCAAGCAGCAGCAGAGCGTTCCCGAATTTGAGTGAAAACAGACGTTTGATCTCTGTTCTTCTGGGGGCAGATAGCGATACCATTCGCACACAAGAAAGCCAAAAACTCTTGAACTGGGGATTCCAAGCATGGGTTGATGTGCAGTTGATAGCAGCTAATACAGCAGTTGTAACTGCCCCCGTTTGGAAGGGCAACAGAAGCGAAGTTAAGTTAGGCACTATTCACCCCATTGTTGTAACTGTTCCTCAGGGTATGGCCGACAAGATTAAAACTACAGCATCTTATACAGAGCCTTTACTAGCCCCATTGACCGCAGGACAGAACTTTGGCACACTCAAAGTTACATTAGAGACTCCTCAAGGAGAGCATCACTTAGGCTCTTTCCCTTTATTGGCTTTAGACAAGGTTGATGAAGCTGGGTTTTTTGGTCGCATGTGGGACAGCCTTCTCTTGTGGTTTAAGTAAGGAAGTTGATGAGTATGAATGAACAAGCAAATAAACCATCAGAAGAGTCCCTCATCATTTATCCAACTGATTTTCCTCTGAAGATCATGGGTAACAACCAAGAGGGATTTTTGGAGGAAATTATTGCCCTTGTTAAAGAACACGATCCTGTTTTTGACCCCTTAACTGTTGAGAAAAATCATAGTCGCAGTAACACCTATGTTTCTTTAAGGATCACAGTGACAGCAACCAGCCGAGAACAGCTTGATAACTTGTACAGAGCCTTAACTTCTCACGAGATGGTAAAGGTTGTTTTTTAAACAGCAAGCTCTCACTCAATAGCATCACTTTTTGTTGCCTCGTATTGTAATACTTGCAATGAAGAGTGATGATTTTCATTTGAAATTTTATATAACGTCTTAAAGTTAGGTTTGCTCTTAGAGCTGTGTTTTAGCTAAGCTCTATCTACAGTGCTAGGTTCTCAGCCTTTCATTGAAGTCTTAAACACTCACGCCCTAGCTTATGTAGTTAAAAGATATGCGCACAATAAAAAAGGCTGACTCCATCGGGACTCAGCCTTTTTCAATTTGCACCATCCTTAGGGCATGATGCAAATATTGGTTAACTCAATGCTTATTCAGCAACCAGTAGTTTTACATGATCTCCATGCTCGTCTACTTTGAGATCTGTGATGCCCATCAATATGATCCATTTTCTAAATGCACCGATGAAGATGAAGACCATCATGATCATGACAATAACTGCCAAAGTTGCAAGCAAGTATTTTCCAGTAGGAATGTACTGTGTTGTCACCTGTAAGTAACCTGCCCAGAATGTGAAACAGCTTAGGATTAAACCTGGAATAGCTGTACACAAAGCATATTTACCTTTATTGAGTCTAAGCAACATGGTTGTAGAAACAATCAAAGCACATGATGCCAATAACTGGTTACTGATACCAAATAAAGGCCAAATCAAACCAATATTACCAGTAACAACTAAGAAGCCCCATGAACCGGTAAATGCGGCACTGGTAATGATGATGCCTGGAATCCAGTCTTTATCATTAAACTTAGGAGCAACTTTACCCAGCATTTCTTGCAAGAAGAAGCGACCAACACGGGTACCAGCATCAATTGCAGTTAAGATGAATACAGCTTCAAACATCACTGCGAAGTTATACCAATAAGCAATCAAGTGATCCATGTACGGAATCTTATAGAAGATATGAGCCATACCAACAGCCAGTGATACTGCACCACCTGTACGCCCGCTCAGCTCCAAACCAATCAAGCCTTCAAATGTAGCCAAATCTTGTGTTTGGAAAAGCTCAGGGAATTGAGCAACAAAGCCGCCATAAGCAGCTGCGGGTGTATTGATAGCAAAATAGTCACCAGGAACTAATGTACATGCAGCAATCAAAGCCATGATTGCAACAAAACCTTCAGCCAACATAGCGCCATAACCTACGAAAAGAATTTCGCGCTCGTTCTCAACCATCTTAGGTGTAGTACCTGTTCCGATGATCGCGTGGAAACCAGAAATAGCACCACAAGCAATGGTAATGAAGATGAATGGCAATACAGGACCACCAATTACTGGGCCACCACCATTTACAAACGCTGTAATAGGAGCCATGAGCATCTCTGGGCGTACAATTACGATACCCAAAGCCAACATCAAAATGGTTCCGATTTTCAGATAGGTTGACAAATAGTCACGTGGTACTAACAGCAACCATACTGGCAATACAGATGCAAAGAAACCATAGATGATAATGCCGTATTTAACACCAGCCTCATCCCAGTTAAACAATGCACCAATGCTTGCGCCCAATGTGCCTTCTGCTATTTTTGCTGGGTCTAAAGCATCCATCAAAGGATGACCAAAAACAATACCAGCAACCAATAAAGCAATACCCAATGCGCTGGCAATACCAACACGGTTAGGACCACTGCGCATGATCAAACCCATGACCACAGCAATAGGCATTGTAATTGCAACAATGAATAATGACCAAGGTGCATTTTTCATTGCGCCCACACAAGCCAGTGAAAGACCAGCAAGGGTAAGAATCAAAATAAACAACACTGCAAAACCAGCTACTGTTCCTGTTACAGGATCAATTTCTTTAGTTGCAATTGTTGCCAAGCTTTGTCCTTTATGACGAACTGATGCAAATAACACAACCATGTCATGCACAGCGCCACCAAGTACGCAACCAATTAAAATCCACAATGCGCCGGGCAAGAATCCAAACTGAGCAGCCAAAACTGGCCCAACTAAGGGGCCAGCTGCAGCAATTGCTGCGAAGTGGTGCCCGAACAGAACATTCTTGTTGGTCGGTACATAGTCACGCCCATCGGAAAACTTAACCGCTGGTGTAATACGCTGATTATTCAATTGCAATACTTTATTTGCCAAAAATAGACCGTAAAATCTATAAGCTATAACAAATACGCACAGTGCTACGAATACCAGTGTAAGGGCGTTCATTCCATTTAATGCTTCTAACATATTATTTATGCTCCGCCTAATGTGAAGTAAAACATGAAGATTAACAATACTGCGAAAAAAACACCACTATAAAAATGTAATTAGTGATATGTTTCCATATTTGCTATCTTCTCAAAAATGATGAGGCTAAAATCCCCTACCTCATCTAGGAACCAAGGCTAAAACTGACCTAACTATAACATAATTAGTCTAATTTAAACCTAATTTAGCCAATTATGGCCGAAAAATAAATTGACAAAAGTCAACGAAATCGAGTAAACAAATGCGCCTCAATTACTCTGGTAATTACCTTGACTAACTTTATGAGTCAATAATCTGTCACCACATAACAATTGGAATATTACAAGAAGTGCATGACATCACCATCTTGCACAATGTACTCTTTGCCTTCAGCCCTCATTTTCCCAGCTTCTTTAGCGCCTTGCTCACCTTCATATTGGATGAAGTCATTAAAGGCAATGGTTTGAGCCCGAATAAATTTTTTCTCGAAATCTGAGTGTATTACTCCTGCGGCTTGTGGGGCTTTATCACCGGCATGAATAGTCCAAGCCCTCACCTCTTTAACGCCAGCAGTGAAATATGTTCTTAGTCCTAGTAACTCATAAGCAGCACGAATAAGACGGTTTAATCCAGGCTCGCTTTGCCCCATCTCTTCAAGGAAAAGCTGTTTGTCCTCATCTTCCATGTCTGCCAGCTCAGACTCTACTTTCGCACAAATTGCGACGACTGGCGCATTTTGCTCTTTGGCGTATGCT
>JARJEC010010149.1:0-11052 GCA_030264575.1 Tachinus sp. AB-2021 | reverse complement strand
CATTCTATCTCTCACAACCCACAACTC
Source organism: Tachinus sp. AB-2021 (assembly GCA_030264575.1). Classification (NCBI taxonomy): domain Eukaryota; kingdom Metazoa; phylum Arthropoda; class Insecta; order Coleoptera; family Staphylinidae; genus Tachinus; species Tachinus sp. AB-2021. The sequence goes on along the minus strand of JARJEC010010149.1, from coordinate 11,025 downwards.
ACAACCTCCAATAAAAAACCTACGAGTCACGACACATCACCATTATTCACTACCCACCACAGGTCATCTATCAATTCCAATTGTACACATCAAGTACACGTTCTCTCTCTCACAACCCACAACTCACAACCCCCAACAAAAACCTACGAGTAGTGACCCATTGCCACTACTCACTACACACCACCGGAAATCAATCAATTCCAATTGTACTCATCAAGTACATATTCGCTCTCTGACAACTTACAACTCACAACCCCTAACAGAAAACTTACGAGTTACGACCTATTACCACTACTCACTAACCACCACAGGTCATCAATCAATTTCAATTGTACTCATCAAGTACACATTCTCTCTCACAACCCACAACTTACAACCCCCAACAAAAACATACTAGTCGCGACCCACTACCACTTCTCACTACCCACCACAGGTCATCAATCAATTCCAATTGTACTCATGAAGTACACATTCTATCTCTCACAACCCACAACTTACAACCCCCAACAAAAAGCCTACGAATCACGACCCATTACCACTACTTACTATCAACCACAGGTCATCTATCAATTCCAATTGTACTCATCAAGTACACATTCTCTCTTTCTTTCACAACCCACAACTTATAACCCCCAACAAAAACATACGAGTCGCGACCCACTAATACTACTCACTACCCACCATAGGTCTACTATCAATTCCAATTGTACTCATGAAGTACACATTCTATCTCTCACAACCCACAACTCACAACCCCCAACAAAAAACCTACAAGTCACAACCCATCACCACTATCCACTACCCACTACAGATCGTCTATCAATTCCAATTGTACTCATCAAGTACACATTTTCACTCACACAACCCACAATTCACAACCCCCAAGAAAAAACCTACGAATCACGACCTATTACGACTACTCACCACCCATCACAGGTCACCTATCAAATGCAATTGTACTCATCAAGTACACATTCTTTCTCTTGCAACCCACAAACTCACAACCCCCAACAAAAAAATCTACGAGTCACGACCCATCACCATTATTCACTACCTACCATAGGTCACCATATCAATTAGAATTGTACTCATCAAGTACACATTCTCTCTCTCACAACCCAAAACTCACAACCCCGAACAAAAAACCTACGAGTCAAGACCTATCAAAATTACCCACTACCCACCACAGGTCATCTATCAATTCCAATTGTACTCATCAAGTTTACATTCTATCTCTCACAACCCCCAACAAAAAGTCTACGAGTCACGACCGATTACCACTACTCACCACCCACCACAGGTCACCTATCAAATGCAATTGTACTCATGAAGTACATATTCTCTCGCTCCTTCTCTACGAATGTAACAAACCTTAAACCACCGCCGCCAAACCACCAACAAACCACCGCCACCGAATAATAAAATTTTATTAAAAACCAATGAAAGCATTTTTTTTTTCAAGCGTTAATTTTAATAAGCAGAGGCTGCTCTAGCACTTGATACACAATTTACAACTAACAATATATTGAAAATAACGATATAATGTTACAAAAACTATAAATGTGTAGCAAAATTTACAACATAGGTCCTTAGTGTGATGTAAACAAACAGCACAGAAACTACAGTACAAGCAAATGATAAAAGCATGCGACAAAAGGCTCCGGTATAGTGTCAGAATGGGTAAAAACTTTTTTTTTAAACTGGATACAATGTGTGACAACCAAAACACGTATTACTAGAGCAAATGGCCGCAAGAACAAGAGGCACAAGAGAGTGGTACAAAGAACCCAAAAACTGTCTGGAATGTATTTTGCAAAGTGGAACGCGATCTCTAGTAAAACGTATACTGAATAGTTAAAGACAAACTCGGAAATAGAGTTGTTTACATATCACAAAAAATCCAATAAAAAGATCTAGAATAATGAGAATCTAAGGTGTACTGCAATGGAGATCAAAAAAGTATTCAGTAAGCTAAAAGCTACCAACCATGATAAAAAAGGTAGTCAAGGTATTTGCGAGTAACTGTAGCTTTGACAAACTAATCACGATTCATTTAGAAACAAATGGAAGGTACTCTAGCTGACACTTTTTTAGAACCCAAAATCATCTCCCAATCTGTAAACCACTAGGTCTGATTAGTACAATGTAAAAAAATCATAGCACAGGACAAATTAATCACGGCACATTTCCAAACAAATGGAAGATCCATTGTTACACTTTACAATCTCACATCGTATAAACCACTGTCTCATTAATATTATAAAGTATTGCATGATAAGCTGCTATATTGCTCAAAAAATGTAATCGCATCGGACAACAAGTTTGGGTATTGAGTCAAAAAAATTTTAACCTCAGATGCAATCCAAAGTGTCAAAATCACTGTCAAATTAGCAAAAAAAGATTGAAAGGCCCAAAAGCCTAAAAAACTCTAAAGGTCCAAAAATTGTTTGCACTCTATGTTAAATTTTTGAAAAATGTAATGCGATCGGACAACCAGTTTGGGTATTGAGTCAGAAGGTCTCAACATCAGATTCAACCCAAAATGTCAAAATCTGAGTAAAATTAGCAAAAAACAGGGAAGCCTAAAAAATTCAAAAGGTCAAAAAATCCACTGCACAATTGCACTCTATATTAAATTTAGAATGTATTTTGTTAAAATTTAACAAAAAAGTTTATTTAATTTTAACTCATACTGTATCGAGGTTAGATCTATAGAGTATACGCCAATATTAATATTAATGAAATATACTCAATCCTTGTTGGTTAGGCAAACAGTCTGTTTAATTAAAATTATCCAGTAGTCTTTTTTCAATTAAGCACATAATGCATTAAATTTAGATCTATAGAGTATAAACCAATATTAATATTGACAAAAATAAATTCAATAGCTTGCTTACAATCTGCATAGTTAAAATTATCCAGTAGTTTTATTTTAATTTAACACATACTGTATCTATAGAGTATAAGTTAAATTTAATACTAACAAAAAATATACTCAATTTGTCTTAGAATATGTTTAATTACAACTTGATCAATTAATTTTTTTTAAATTTTTTAGTTGTACTGTATCGGGGTTAGGTCTATAGAGTATAAGCCAGTACCAAAATTAAACAAAAAAAATATTGAATCTGTCTTAGAATATGTTTTGTTAAAATTTAACAAAAAAGTTTTTTTAATTTTAACTCGTACAGTATCGAGGTTAGATCTATAAAGTATAAACCGATATCAATGAGAAATGTAGTCAATCCTTCTTCACTTGCATACAATCTGTTTAAAATTTGATAAAAAGTCATTTTAATTTTAACTTATACAGTATTAAAATTAGATCTAAAGAGTATTAGCCAATATCAATGAGAAATGTAGTCAATCGTTCTTAGCTTGCGTACAATCGGTTAAAAATTTGATAAAAAGTCTTTTTAATTTCAACTCGTACTGTATTGAGGTTCGATCTATAGAGTATAAGCCGATATCAATGAGAAATGTAGTCGATTCTTCTTAGTTTGCATACAACCTGTTTAATTATATTTAACCAGTAGTTTTTTTAATTCAACACGTACTTCATCGGTCTTAGATCTATAGAGTATAAACCAATATTAATATTATCAAAAATGTACTCAATAATTTGCTTGCAATCAGTTTAGATGAAATTATGCAGTAGATTTGTTTTAATTAAAACATAGTGTATCTTACTGTAACGAGGTTAGATCTTTAGAGTATAAGCCAATGTGAATTAGAAATGTACTCAATCCTTCTTAGCTTGCATACAATCTATTTAAAATTTGATAAAAAGTCTTTTTGATTTTAACTCATACTGTATCGAGGTTAGATGTATAGAGTATACGCTGATATCAATAAGAAATTTAGTTGATCCTTCTTAGCTTACGTACAATCTGTTTAAAATTTGATAAAAAGTCTGTTTAATTTTAACTCTTATTGTATCGAGATTAGATCTATAGAGTATAAGCCGATATAAATTAGAAATGTATTCAATTCTTCTTAGCTTGCATACAATCTGTTTAAAATTGGATAAAAAGTCTTTTTAATTTTAACTCATACTGTATCGAGGTTAGATGTATAGGGTATAAGCCGATATCAATGAGAAATTTAGTCGATACTTCTTAGCTTGCATACAATTTGATAAAAAGTCTTTTTAATTTTAACTTATACTTTATCAAGGTAAGATCTATAGAGTATAAGCAGATATCAATAAAAAATGTAGTCAATCCTTCTTAGCTTGCATTCAATCTGTTTAAAATTCGATAAAAAGTCTTTATAATTTTAACTCTGACTGTATCAAGGTTAGATCTATATAGTATAAACCGATATCAATGAGAAATGCAGTCGATACTTCTTAGCTTGCATTCAATCTGTTTAAAATTTGACAAAAATTTTTTTTAATTTTAACTCATACTGTATCGAGGTTAGATCTATAGAGTAAAAGCCGATATCAATTATAAATGTGGTAAATCCTTCTTAGCTTGCATACAATCTGTTTAAAATTTGATAAAAAGTCTATTTAATTGTAACTCTTACTGTATCGCGGTTAGATCTATAGAGTATAAGCCGATATCAATGAGAAATGTAGTCAATCCTTCTTAGCTTGCAAACAATCTGTTTAATTTAAATTAACCAATAGTTTTTTTTTAATTAAACACGTACTGAGTATAAGCCAATACAAATATTAACAAAAATATACTCAATAATTTGCTTGCAATTAGTTGAAATTATCCAGTAGATTTGTTTTATTTTAAAACATAATGTATCTTACTGTAACAAGGTTAGATCTTTAGAGTGTAAGCCAATATCAATGAGAAATGTGGTCAATCCTTCTTAGCTTGCATACAATTTGTTTAAAATTTGATAAAAAGTCTTTTTAATTTTGACTCTTACTATATTGAGGTTAGATCTATAGAGTATAAGCCAATATTAATGAAAAAATATAGTCAATTCTTCTTAGCTTGCATACAATCTGTTTAAAATTGAACAAAAGTTTTTTTAAATTTTAACTCATGCTGTATCGAGGTTAGTTCTATAGAGTCAATATCAATAAGAATTGTAGTCAATCCTTCTTAGCTTGCATACAATTTGTTTAAAATTCCATAAAAAGTCTTTTTAATTTTAACTCATACTGTATCGAGGTTAGATCTATAGAGTATAAGCCATTATCAATAAAAAATGTAGTCAATCCTTCTTAGCTTGCATACAATCTGTTTAAAATTTGACAAAAAATCTTTTTAATTTTAACTCATACTGTATTGAGGTTAGATCTATAGAGTAGAAGCCAATATCAATAAGAAATGTAGTCAATCCTTCTTAGCTTGCATACAATCTGTTTAAAATTTGACAAAAAGGCTTTTTAATTTTAACTCGTACTGTATCGAGGTTAGATCTATAGAGTAGAAGCCAATATCAATGAGAAATTTAGTCAATCCTTCTTAGCTTCCATATAACCTGTTTAATTAAAATTAACCAGTAGTTTTTTTTTAATTCGACACATACTGCATTGGTCTTAGATCTATAGAGTGTACGCCAATACAAATATTAACAAAAATATACTCAATAATTTGCTTGCAATTAGTTGAAATTATCCAGTAGATTTGTTTTATTTTAAAACATAATGTATCTTACTGTAACGAGGTTAGATCTTTAGAGTATAAGCCAATATCAATGAGAAATGTAGTCAATCCTTCTTAGCTTGCATACAATTTGTTTAAAATTTGATAAAATTTTGACTCATAATGTATCGAGCTTAGATCTATAGAGTATAAACCGATATCAATGAGAAATGTAGTCAATCCTTCTTAGCTTGTATACAATTTGTTTAAAATTTGACAAAAAGTTTTTTTAATTTTAACATCGTACTGTATCGGGGTTAGATCTATAGAGTATAAGTCGATATCAATGAGAAATGTAGCCGATCCTTCTTAGCTTGCATCGATCTGTTTAATTAAAATTAACAAGTTTTTTTTTAATTAAACACGTACTGTATCGGTCTTATATCTACAGAGTGTAAGCGAATATAAACATTGACAAAAATATACTCAATAATTTGCTTGCAATTTGTTTAGTTGAAATTATCCAGTAGATTTGTTTTATTTTAACACTTAATGTATCGGTCTTAGATCTATAGAGTATAAGCCAATCAAAAATATATTTAGTTTGTTATTTAGTAAAAATTAACCAGTAGTTTTTTTTAATCTAACACCTAATATATGGATATTAGATCTATAGTATAAGTATGTATTAAAATTGACAAAAAATTATGCTCAGTCCGTCTCAGAATTTGAAATTTGATAAAAAGTTTATTTTAAATTTTAACTCACACTGTATCCAGATTAGATCTATAGATTATAGCTAGAAAGAAATTATACTCACCCCCCTCCCCACTTTCTTTATAAATACTCATCGGATTGGTTAAGATTGATCAATGTAGTTGCTTTTTTATAATTCTAATTGATTGCAATTGTTAATTATAATAAAAATATTTGTTTATTTATATTTAGCAATAATAAGTTTATTGCTGAGTGTACTTATATTTATAGATCGCACACAATGAGTGAGATGTTTATCAGTTCTTATTATAAATCAAAAGTTACCTGGGAATGTAATTAAAGTATTCGCTAATTTTATTTTGTTATGTTTATTGTAATAAAACGTGCTGCATTCTGATTGGTTGGCGGAATCACATGTGTACCCCGACTACCTTTGTTTCAGTGATTGTTGATTTCTTTAGGGTACGTGAGCAATTGATACCCGTGGTGCCGGTAATAACAATTTAAAGTGATTAGTGCAATTGTTGGCGAACCGAAAGGATTCAAGACGGTAAAGATTAGTAAATATAATTGTATTACATTTAGAATATCAGACAAGGTCAATGCCTTCTTCCAATTTAATGTATTATTATGCTTCGATTTGTTTACATAAAATATCATCAATTTGCATAATTATTATTCTTAACAGTTTATTACTAACCGATCAGCGCCCAATGTATTTTCATTCAACAATTCACAATATTTTCGGCAGTTGATTTTTCTCAATAATTATAACAATATTTTTTATCGGTTGGTATTAGCACCTGTTTTGTCATTGTTGCTAAACGCAAATGGCGGATTCTCTATAATTGTGCTTGTATACTTAGTGTAATCTACAATCATCGTGATTATAATTGTAATTAGGTGAGCTTGTTTGTACATTTTTGATTAATTATTGCACGCCGCGTCGATTGGCACAAGTATTTTTATTCGCGGAGCATTATTTCCACCCGAAATATGTGTTTTATTGCAGCCCCGTTGCATGCTCGCATTTCAAGGTAATTAACGTAAATTGATTAGATAATACATTTAAATTGTTAAATATTTACAAAATATATGTCTTAATTAATATTGTTGATGTATAGAAATATATTGACAGGATGGTTTTGATTGATCTCGCGATTTATAGGCACTTAATTAGTGCAGAACTAAATCAAACCATGTTTTACTTAGCTCATGCTGTTATCAATTTAATATTATTGGACAAATTAAATTGATTTTTTTAAAATTTTTGTGCGGACCTCAGTCGGAGGGGGCAACTTTATTTATTTTAAGCATATTTATTGAATTGCTTATTTAAAAATATCTTTATGCAGGTGGGCGGAGAGAGACTATTTATTATCTATCTAGTTCAAAGAAATTAGTTCTAGATAATTATTGTTTTATGCAAATGTCTTTGTACGCGTGAGGGATTGACGGTTGTTTATTTATTTAAAACAAATTTATTGCAGATCATGTCTTATTTAAACAATATCTTTGTGCGGGTGTTGAAGGCTGCTATTTATTTATTTCAAACTAATTCATTGCAGCTTATTTTGTTATTATTAAAAAAAACATATTGGAGCTGGTAGCTGTGGATGTTATTAATTTATTTATTTTCAACAAATTTATTGATAATTGTTTATTTGGGTGGGGGAGATTGAGAAACGGGGTAATATTCGCAGAAAGAGATTGATATTGTTCTTTGGTCGCGGATTGCCACAACATTTTATATTATTTTTTTAAACATTTTTGTGCAGGAGGTATTATTAATCTATTTATTTCAGACAAATTGATTGATAATTGCTTTATTGTCCGGGAAAAATCATTTGTTTCTAGCGAGAGCGCGGGGGGGAGGGGGAGAAAACGTGAAACTGATCAATTGAATGGGTGCTGAATTGTAAGTCGTGGGTTCTGAACCGTGGACTCTGGGTTATGGGATGCGGGTTGTAGGTTGCGGGTCGGGGATTGTAGGTCGTGGGTTGTGGGTGGGGAATCAAGGGATTTTTGAAAATCATTGCTGTGTGTTGGGGGGGGGGGTATTTATTTATTTATTTAAAACAGTCTTATTATAAATATTTGCATATTTTTTTGAATAATTGCACGTCTTTAAAAACATTTTGTGCGGGTCTGGGGAGGAGGGGGGCGGTTAGCTGTCTATTTATTTCAAACAAATTGATTGATAATTAATCATAAGGATGGTTTTGACCTCTACTATGTGGTACTTTATTATTAGAAATAAATAAAACAAAAATTACTATGTTTTTAACGACAAACATTTGATTGATTACTTGATAATGACCTTCATAAGTCGAAAGAGTCAAGTAGTCAACTATATTTTTATTTTTAATAAATAACATTTTTGTGGTTAAAAACATAATAAATTTTGTTTTATTTATTTCTGATTGACAATTGCTTTATTTTCCGGGAAAATTCATTGGTTTCTAGAGGAAAGGACGGGGGACGCAAAACTGATAAATTGAATTAGAATTTGTTGTACGTGGCGTGTGATGGGTGCTGAATTGCAAATCTTGGGTTCTGAATTGTGGACTTTGGGTTACAGGTTGCGGGTCGTAGGTTGCGGTTTGGGGATTGTAGGTCACAGGTCGTGGGTCGTGGGTCGTGGGTCGTGGATCGTGGGTGGGGAATTAAAGGATCTTATAAAATCATTGTTGTGCGTGGGGGGTGGGGGGGGGTATTTATTTATTTAATTAAAACAGTCTTATTTTAAATATTTGCTTATTTTCTAAAAAATTGCACGTTTTTTGGAAAATATTTTGTGCGGGTAAGGTGGAGGGAGCGTGGGATGTTGGTTATCTGTTTGTTTCAAACAAATTGATTGATAATTGCTTTATTTTGGGAAAATTCATTTGTTTCTAGAGAGAGCCGGGGTGGGCGGGGGGGAGAAAACGTGAAACTGATAAATTGAATTAGAATTGGTGGTACGTGGCGTGTGATGGGTGCTGAATTGTATGTTGTGGGTTCTGAATGGTGGACTCTGGGTTATAGGTAGTGGGTTATTGATTACGGGTAGGTGATTGTAGGTCGCAGGTAGTGGATTGTGGGTTGTGAGTCGTGGGTGGGGAATCAAGAGATCTTTGAAAATCATTGTTGTGAGGGGGGGGGAGGATAATTTATTTATTTAAAAAAAAATTATTATAAACATTTGCTTATTTTTTTAATTAAAAACATTTTGTGTCTGTCTGGGGAGGGATTAGCTGTCTATTTATTTCAAACAAATTGACTGATAATTGCTGCATTTTCCGGGAAAATTTATTTGTTTCTAGAGAAAGCGGGGGGGTGGGGATGAAAATGATAAGTTGAATTGAAGTTGGTGGCAAATGGTGTGTTATGGGTGCTGCATTGTAAGTCGTCAGTTTTGAATCGTGAACTCTGGGTTGTTGGTTCCGGGGCGTGGGTTGTTTGACGAAGGTTGCTGGTTGGGTTTTGGGGATTGTAGGTCACAGGTCGTGGGTCATGGGTGGGAAATTACGGCATTTTTTAAAATCATTGCTGTGCTTTTGAAGGCGGGATTATTTATTTATTTCAAGCAATTTTATTTAAATATTTGCATATTTTTTGATTAATTGCACGTCTTTAAAAACATTTTGTGCGGGTCTGGAAAAATTAATGTTATTAATCTATTTATTTCAAACAATTTGATTGATAATTCCTTTATTTTTCGGGAAAATTCATTAGTTTCTTGTGAGAGCGGTTGGGGGGGGGGGGGGAGAAAATGTGAAACTGTTAAGTTGAATTGGAATTAATGGTAAGTGGCGTGTAATGGGTGCTGAATTGTAAATCGTGAGTTCTGAATTGTGGGTTCTGGGTTATGAGTTCCGGGTTGGGATCCTGGATTGTAGATCACGCGGCGTGGCGTGGAGAGTCGTAGTTGGGATTCAAGGGATTTTTGAAGATCATTGTTGTTTGGCACGTTTTTAGGAAAACATTTTGTGCGTGTATTATGGAGGAGGGGGGATGTTAGTTATCTATTTGTTTCAAACAAATTGATTGATAATTGCGTTATTTTTCGGGAAAACTTATTTTTTTCTAGAAGGAGCCGGGGGGGGGGGGGAAGAAATCGTGAAACTGATAAATTGAATTAGAATTGGTGGTACTTGGCGTCTGTTGGGTGCTGAATTGTAAGTCGTGGGTTCTGAATTGTGGAATCTGGGTTATAGCTTGCGGTTCGGGGATTGTAGGTCACAGGTCGTGGCTCGTGGGTTGTGGGTGGAGAATTAAGGTATCTTTGAAAATCATTGTTGTGCGTTGGTAGGGGGGGAGGGGGTATTATTTATTTATTTAACACAGTTTTGTTATAAATATTTGCTTATTTTTTTAAATAATTGCACGTCCATAAAAACATTTTGTGCGGGTCTGGGGAGGAATGGGACGATTAGCTGTCTATATATTTCAAACAAATTGATTGATAATTGCTTTATTTTCTGGGAAAATTCATTTGTTTCTAGAGAGACCGGGGGGGGGGGCTGTGAAAATGATAAGTTGAATTGAAATTGGTGGCAAGTGGCGTGTGATGGGTGCTGCATTGTAAGTCGTGGGTTCTGAATCGTGGACTCTGGGTTGTGGGTTCCGGTGCGTGGGTTGTTTGACGAAGATTGCGGATTGGAGCTTAAGGATTGTAGGTCACAAGTCGTGGGTCGTGGGAGGGGAATCAAGGGATTTTCGAAAATTATTGTTGTGCGCGCGGGGGGGGGGGGGTATTTATTTATTTATT
>JARJEC010010147.1:0-11495 GCA_030264575.1 Tachinus sp. AB-2021 | reverse complement strand
CTTAGTCACAAATGGCCGGGAATGAGAAAAATCATCATTGGTAATACAATTAATCGTGAAATTAATCAAAATGTAGCACAAAAAGCAAAATTTATGCTGATTTTTATAATTCTTTGTTTCCAGCACAATTTATTTAAATAATTGATTGCTGCGGGTCTTAACATTGTTTTACTGAAGAAATTCTTGAACTTACAGCAAATTCTGTAGCAAAGTGTTATTTGTTTGAGAGGCTGTCAAATTGATTTGATCGTTATTTTATGATTACCAACGTGACACGAACATATCAATAGATCATCCAGTGATAAATCGGCGGGTTGAGTTTATCGGGCCGTTTAACTCTTCCCATCCGGGCATCTGCATATCTGTTGAAGGCGGCATACATATACATAATCCGGCACATAATAATCCCAATGTAGCGGTTTGTGTAACAGATGTGAAGCCGGTGTAGGCGAGAGGCACTAATAGAGGTAAAGAGGATCTGGCAGGATCCTAAAGGACAGGATATTTGTTTACATGACGGCCGTTCTCCGCGCCCCCTTCGCCCAGCGCAGTCCCTTTCATCCACGAGCCACTCGACGCGATAGCAGGATGCGAGAGGAATCAAATAGCGCGACAAAATGCTTAATTATTAACAAGTTTTTCCATTAAAATTTTATCGCAACATTTAAATTGAAACTTTTCAGATAAAAAATGTACATTTTTACGTGCGGGAAATGCGGGGGGAACGGGGGGGGGGGGCGTTTATTAAAGTATTCTGCATTCCGTCCACGTGCGTCTTACAGTTACTGGGAGATATTGGGACCTCGAGGAAGGAGGTCGGCGCAATTTTAATATCAAAACATCACATGTTACACGGGAAAGGAAGAATCTCGGATGCTATATAAATTTTTCTTCCTTTTTTGGGGTGTTGCTGCATATTTTTACTGCGCACATTTCCATCTCCGCAGGAACGAATAACAATTTTTTATATTCCGGCAAATTACACCTTAGCTGCATTTCTTTTATTATCCGGTTGCGAGCAGTAAAAATTTAATATCGTTTCTCCCTTTGTCGTGTGCAGTATTGTCCTGCAGTATTGTTCTGCACTATACATAATTAGTCAGGAACAGGCATGTCCACTACAGGCCCCTTTGTTCCGGCCGAACTCAATGGGAATCTAATATAACTTAATTTTAAGTATTATATATACTAAACTCTTAAGTCAATTAGTTGGCTGGAATCAAATGGGGGAGTCGCATACAAAAGGGTGGAGTGGAAGTATAAGGATTTCCGCTAAATGTCAACACGTCAGCCTAGCAGGGAATGATAAAGAATTGATCGGAGGGTTCTCAGACCGGATGATGCTCACAACACGTATTTTTTTTATACTTATCCTCTTCCTCTGCCTCACGGGCTCGGTTTTAATTAGCGAATGTGAAATCTAATCCTCCGAGGGATTTATTTTGATTTTGTTGTTTTTATCCTTTGCCTTGCACAAGGAAACATAATCTTACACAAAGGGACTCCTTGATGCACTTCTAAATTGAAAATCAACTTTTAATTATTCGCCCGGCTTGGATTATTTTTAAAAAGGACGAATTTTCAATATGCTGAGCAAACTTGTTGGCTCGTAAAGTAAAAATATCGTCGGATTGTTGTTCGGCCAATGGGGGCCGCAGTGAAAACTTGACGTGTCGAACGTGAGGCGAGGGAGTGTCACTGCGAAACCATTTCTTGTCCTGTAAAATATTTAAGGGGCGAGCCGAAGCAGCCCGCATCAAATATGAAATATCCCAGCTTGCGTGACTCTTTAAGCTCGTTATCGGCGGAACATTAGTATTCACCCCCCGAAAAAAATACGTGGAAAATTGTGCCGTGTGTATTATTGGACTGGTGTCTTTCAAATTGTTATTTCTGTCGCGAAACGTGCGCGCACAACAACAAAACGATTTTAAAATATTTCCTTGATGAAATATTTCGGATCGGTTAGCATAATGGGGTTACGCGCCTCGCGGAGCACACCGACGCTCCCATGTATCGGAGGGGGTGCAGTGCAGCCGGGGGCAGCTTCAAATGCGCGTCTCCAAAATTTACATGCATAAATTCGATCGGGGCCGCTCATCCAATCATGAAATATCGGGTTTGCATGCCCCGCTATTTACAGTCGAACTGGATTTCGGCAAAAAAGCATATTTAGTTTTCATCAGACGGCATATCTGCCAGCAATATGTCTCCGATTACCCAAGCAATGCACAACAAGATTGAAATATTATATTTCCTCGCCAATAAAAGGAACGAGTTGAATTACAATTCAAATCCTTTAATTTCCACGGATTTTATTATTATATTAATTCTTGCGGTTCTGATCAATTCCCTTTCGATCTTATTTTTCAAAATTAAAGCAAAATCAAGTTGAAAATGAATAAAAATCAAATAGAAACGAGTGAAAATCGATTGGGAGGACAGAAAACCGATAAAAATCGAGTGAAAATTTGTCCGAATCATTGACAAACCGCTAATATATATATATATATATTCGAAAACAAAAACGGATGAATTTGAAGATTGCGAAAAGCTTTTTAAAAAGAAAAACCGTCAAAACAAAGCCGAACCGCGAACACGATTGAAAATCAAGAAGAAAAACGGACGATTTGGAAAATTGCGAAAAGCTTTTTGAAAAGAAAAACCGTCAAAATAAAGCCGAACAGCGAAAACGATTAAATTTCAAAAACAAAAACGGATGAATTGGGAAATTAGGAAAGCGATTTAAGGAGAAAACCCGTCACACTAAAGCAATGAAAACCGTGTGAAAAGTTGACTGTTGGTTAAATATTTCATTCATTCATTCATTTATTCATTTCATCATTCATTTATTCATTCATTCATTCATCCGAAATAAATTTTATCGAACCAATTGAGGTTATGTATGTGTGTAAAGTCTGCTCAGAATAATTAAAAACATTTTCTCGAATTGCATATCGAATGACAATAAACAGTTTAAAAGTTAATTATTATTATATCGGTATTCTATTAAAACACCCGCCCACCCAAAAATTTGTTTGTTATTCCCACTGGAATGTATTAATAAATTATTTAATTACATATCAGTTGGTCAGATGGGTGGATCACCATTATCGGAACTATTGTATAGTTTTTATTTGTTGCCCAACTATAGTACAATTTAGAAACAGGATAATATTCCCACTTTTTATAATCCTGCAAAAATTATGGCAAATGGAAGAGGTTCTATCCAATTAAATAATGAAGCACTAGCTGGGTGGGTGGGCGGGTCACCATTACCGAAGCTGTTGCGTAACATTTTTTTTTTGTAACCCCCCCGCCCGCCCGACTATAGTATGATTACAAAATTGGATAATATTCCTATTTTTTACAATCCTGCTGAAATAATGACAAAAGAAAGTTGTAATATGCTATTAAAAAATAGCACTATAGCTGGGCGGATGCGCGGGTAAACAATGTTGAAATTATTTGGTAAAATTAATTTTTATTTTACAATCCATCCATCCGCCAATCAATAGTTTGATTTACTAATTGGATAATATTCTCACTTTTTATAATCCTGCAAAAATAATGACAAATGGAAGAGGTTCTATCCAATTAAATAATGACGCAATAGCTGGGTGAGTGGGCGGGTCACCATTACCGAAGCTGTTGCGTAAAATTATTTCTTATTTTGTAACCCACCCACACGCCCAACTATAGTATGATTTAAGAATTGGATAATATTCCTACTTTTTACTATCCTGCCGAAATAATGACAATTTTAATATGCAATTAAATAATACACTATAGCTGGGCAGATGGGTGGGTCAACATTGTTGACATTATTTGGTAAAATTATTTTTTATTTTACAACCCACCCACCCGCCCATCACTAGTATGATTTACTAATTTGATAATGTTCCCGCATTTTATAATCCTGTAAAAATAGTGACAAACGGGAGAGATAATACACAATTAAATAATGACGCACTAGCTGGATGGGTGGGCGGGTTACCATTACTGAAGCTGTTGCGTAAAATAATTTTTTATTTTGTAACCCACTCACCCGCCCACCTATAGTATGATTAAATAATTGGATAATATTCCTATTTTTTACAATCCTGCTGAAAAAATGTCAAAAGAAAGTTGTACGATTTAAGTAAATAATGACATTATAGTTGGGCGGGTGACTGGGTTGCCATTGTTGAAATTATTTCGTATTTTACAACCCACCCACCCACTCATCAATAGTATGATTTACTAATTGGATAATATTCCCACATTTTATAATCCTGCAAAATTAATGACAAACGCGAGAGGTAATATCCAATTATATAATAATGTAGCAGCTGGATGGGTGGGTGGGTCACCATTGTCGAAGCTGTTGCGTAAAATTATTTCTTATTTTGTAACCCACCCACCTGTCCAATTATAGTCTGATTTAAGATTGGATAATATTTGTAATATCTAATTAAAGAACTGCGTTATAGCTGGGTTGCCATGGTTGAAATTATTTGTTAAGTTTATTTCTTATTTTACAACCCACCCACTCGCCCATCAATAATATGATTTACTAATTGGATAATATTCTCACATTTTATAATCCTTCAAAAATAATGACAAACGGGAGAGGTAATATCCATTTAAATAATGACGCAATAGTTGGGTGGGTGGGCGGGTCACCATTGTCGAAGCTCTTGCATAAAATTACTTTTTTATTTTACAATCCATCCATCCGTCAATCAATAGTTTGATTTACTAATTGGATATTATTCCCATATTTTATAATCCTGCAAAATAATGACAAGCGGGAAAGGTAATATTCAATTAAATAATGACGCAATAGCTGGGTTTGTGGGCGGGTCACCATTTCCGAAGCTCTTACGTAAAACTATTTTATATTTTGTAACCCACCCACCCGCCCAACTATAGTATGATTAAATAATTGGATAATATTCCTATTTTTTACAATCCTGCTGAAAAAATGACAAAAGAAAGTTGTAAAATGCTATTAAATAATAGCACTATAGCTGGACGAGTGGGTGGGACAACATTGTTGACATTATTTGGTAAAATTATTTTTTAATTTACAACCCACCCACCCACCCATCAATAGTATGATTTACTAATTGGATAATATTCCCACTTTTTATAATCCTGCAAAAATAAGGACAAACGGGAGAGGTAATATCCAATTAAATAATGACGCAATAGCTGGGCGGGTGGGCGGGTCACTATTGTCAAAACTGTTGCGTAAAATTATTTCTTATTTTATAACCCACTCACCCGCCCAACTATAGTATGATTAAATAATTGGATAATATTCTTACTTTTTACAATCCTGCTGAAATAATAACAAAAGAAAATTGTAATATGCAATTAAATAATAGTACTATAGCTGGGCGGGTGCGCGGGTCAACATTGTTGAAATTATTTTTTATTTAACAATCCATCCATCCGTCAATCAATAGTTTGATTTACTAATTGGATAATATTTTCATATTTTATAATCCTGCAAAAATAATGACAAACGGGAGAGTTAATACCCAATTAAATAATGACGCAATAGCTGGGTGGGTGGGCGGATCACCATTTCCGAAGCTCTTACGTAAAACTATTTTTTATTTTGTAATCCACCCACCCGCCCAACTATAGTATGATTAAATAATTGGATAATATTCCTAGTTTTTACAATCCTGCTGAAATAATGACAAAGAAAGTTGTAATATGCAATTAAATAATAGTACTATATCTGAGCGGGTAGCAGGGTTACCATTGTTGAAATTATTTGTTAAAATTATTTCTTATTTTACGACCCACCCATCAATAGAATGAATTACTAATTGGATAATATTTCCACTTTTTATAATCCTGCAAATATAATGACAAATGGGAGAGGTAATATCCAATTATATAATGACCCACTAGCTGGGTGGGCGGGTTAAATGTTTTATTTTGTAATCCGCTCACCCGTCCAACTATAGTATGATTTAAGAATTGGATATTTCAACTTTTTATAATCCTGCTGAAATAAAGACAAAGTTCAAATGTAACATCCAATGAAGTAATGGTGCAATAGGTTATTGAGTGGGCGGGTAAGCATTATTAAAACTATTGTTTAAAATTTATTTTTATTTTGTAACCCAACCACCCGCCCACTAATAATATAATTTAAGAATTGGATAATGTTTTCACATTTTACAATCCTGTTGAAGTATTGACTAAAAGGAGATGTAATATCCACCATCATTGTTGAAATTATTGATTTAAACTCTTTCTTTTTTTTGCTATTTCGTAACCCAGATATTTTGCGCTACTTTATAATCATTTGTCATCACAACGTCAGTGATATAAGGCAAACATTTTGCACATTATTTATCACCAATTAATGACGTTTGTGTCGCAATATTTATTTTTTGAGATTTATCGACATCTCAAAAATTTTATAAAATTATTATCTGTGGTATTATTATAATAAAATCGAGATCGATATAACGAAATAACGATATTCGTGATACGATGGATGTATCACGAATATCGTTATTTTTTTAATATTTCTTGATATTATCCATCAAATCACAAATATCATTATTTTTTAAATATTTCATGATATTCATCGTATCACAAATATCGCTATTCTTTTTGTTTCTCGATATCATCCATTGTATCACGAATATCGTTATTTTTTAAATATTTCTTGATATTATCCATCATATCACGAATATCATCATTTTTTAAATATTTCACGATATTCATCGTATCACAAATATCGCTATTTTTTAAATGTTTCGCGATATCTTCCATCGTATCACAAATATCGATATTTTTTAACAGTTAGTTAACGTTAGTAAACGTATTTTAAACATTAATAGACATTTGACAATATTTATCAATATTTTACAAAACTTATCGGTATTTTGTGATGTTTTGGTGTAATATACCGATATTTACAAAACGTTTGTTAATGATGAAACTGTTAAAAGATAACAACATTTGTGATATGATGGATGGTATCGAGAAATATTTAAAAAATAACGATATTCGTGATCCGATGGATGATATCGAAAAATATTTAAAAATAATGATATTTGTGATACAATGGATGATATCGACAAATATTTATAAAATTACGATATTCGTGATACGATGAATGATATCGAGAAATATTAAGAAAATAACGATATTTGTGATACGATGGATGTTATCGAGAAATATTAAAAATATAAGGATATTAGTGTTACGATGATATCGAGAAATACCACAGAATACCATTAAAATTTGTGAGATGTCGATAAATATCAAAAAATAAATATTGCTATACAAACATCATCATGCGATGATAAATAATGTGCAAAATTATAAAACTATAATATATATTATAATGGTAAATACTTTCTACTTTGCCGAACTGTCGGTAGACGCGTTAATATGTTTTTAACATTTAGTGATATTTCTTCAATAATGTTAATCGACATTGCACAAAAATGTATCGATATTTTGTGACTTTAAAAACAGTTGTTGGAAACGTTTTTTTTTTTGTTAGTGATATTTCTTTGATTTCACAACATTGATAATTGTTTTACAAAAGTTATTGGTCTTTGGTGGTATCTCTAAAGATTTTTCAAACAGTTTTGCACAAACTTTTGTTCTCATTACTCAAATGTTGTTAAACTTTGAGAATTTTGACAATATTTTTAAGCATTTTGTGATATTTCTTTGATTTAACAACATTGATCAGTATTTCAAAAAAAGTATCGGATGTTTCTCAGTATTTTAGAAATTATTTTCAACATTTATTAATTCTTTGCTAATTGGAAAAATTCGATTACGTTTTTCAAATTATTTTTCACAATGATTTTATTTACAATTGGTGCAAGTGATATTTTTCAAAATTTTGCGAATACATTTCAAGAGGACAAAGTACATTAGTGCAAGTGGTATTTTTCAATATTTTGTAAATTCATTTCAAGACGACAAAATGCATTAGTGCAAGTGGTATTATTAAAAATTTTACAAATATATTCCAAAAGTACAAAGTGTATTAGTACAAGCAGTATTTTTCAAAATTTTGCAAATACATTTCAAGAGTACAAAGTACATTAGTACAAGCAATATTTTTCTAAATTTTGCAAATATATTCCAAGAGTACAAAGTGCATTAGTACAAATGGTGTTTTTCAAAATTTTTTAAATACATTCCAATAGTACAAAGTGCATTAGTACAAGCGATATTTTTCTAAGTTTTGCAAATACATTCAAAGAGTACAAAGTACATTAGTACAAGCGATATTTTTCAAAATTTTGCAAATATATTCCAACAGTACAATGTACATTAGTAAACGTGGTATTTTTAAAAATTTTGCAAATACATTTCAAGAGGACAAAGTACATTAGTGCAAGTGGAATTTTTCAAAATTTTGCAAATATATTTCAAGAGTACAAAATACATTAGTACAAGTGATATTTTTCAAAATTTTGCGAATACATTTCAAGAGGACAAAGTACATTAGTGCAAGTGGTATTTTTCAAAATTTTGCAAATACATTTGAAGACGACAAAATACATTAGTGCAAGTGGTATTTTTAAAAAATTTACAAATAAATTCCAAAAGTACAAAGTGCATAAGTACAAGCGCTATTTTTCCAAATTTTGCAAATACATTCCAAGAGTACAAAGTGCATTAGTACAAGCGGTATTTTTCAAAATTTTGCTAATATATTCCAACAGTACAAAGTACATTAGTACAAGTAGTAATTTTCAAAATTTTGCAAATACATTCCAAAAGTACAAAGTGTATTAATACAAGCAGTATTTTCAAAATTTTGCAAATACATTCCAAGAGTACAAAGTACATTAGTACAAGTGGTATTTTTAAAAATTTTGCGAATATATTCCAACAGTACAAAGTATATTAGTACAAGCAGTATTTTCAAAATTTTGCAAATACATCTCATGTGTACAAAGTACATTAGTTCAAGCGATATTTTTCAAAATTTTGCAAATACATTCCAAGTGTACAAAGTACATTAGTACAAGTGGTATTTTTAAAAATTTTGCGAATACATTCCAACAGTACAAAGTACATTAGTACAAGCAGTATTTTTCAAAATTTTGCAAATACATCTCTTGTGTACAAAGTACATTAGTTTAAGCGATATTTTTCAAAATTTTGCAAATACATTCCAAGAGTACAAAGTACATTAGTACAAGTCGTATTTTTCAAAATTTAGCAAATATATTTCAACAGTACAAAGTACATTAGTACAAGCAATATTTTTCAAAATTTTGCGAATACATTTCAAGAGGACAAAATACATTAGTGCAAGAGGTATTTTTAAAAATTTTACAAACATATTCGAACAGTACAAAGTGCATTAGTACAAGCGGTATTTTTCAAAATTTTGCAAATACATTCCAAGAGTACAAAGTACATTACTACAAGTAATATTTATCAAAATTTTGCAAATACATTCCAAGAGTACGAAGTACATTAATACTAGTAATATTTTTCAAAATTTTGCAAATATATT
The DNA here is from genome assembly GCA_030264575.1 of Tachinus sp. AB-2021. Taxonomy (NCBI): domain Eukaryota; kingdom Metazoa; phylum Arthropoda; class Insecta; order Coleoptera; family Staphylinidae; genus Tachinus; species Tachinus sp. AB-2021. The sequence continues at coordinate 1,984 of JARJEC010010147.1, read as the reverse complement.
CCAACAGTTATTGTAGTTCGTGATTGTTGGCTTTGATGAAATTTGAAAATTTTTCGACATTTTTCATATAATATTTAATAATATACTTTTGGACAATCTTAAGAATTTTTCAACATAGGATCGTTCTTCGAAGGGGCATTTGTGTTGCCCGCACAAAAATAATTTACAGCCGGCAGATAAAAGCCGCCCCCCAAATTAATTAAATGCTATTAATTAATGCGATTATAATTAGGATGAAACGAGTACATTACTTTTTTTATGTATCCATCCCCGGTAATTCCCTATCCCCCATTTACCTACTTTCGCCTCGACAAAATTAATGCGGCAAACCCACCAAAAAAAAAAAAATCCGGCCCACCCCGCACACACACAAGAGGGGGATGCCGAAGCGCGCACCGAAAAAAACTACTCTCGTCGTTGTTTTTGCGGCGGCCCCGAGGCTAAATTGAAAATCCCATCAGGTAGGAAGTTCGCTTTATTCATCTTTCGCGGCACAAGGCGGCCCCCTGAATATTTTATAATATCATTTTGATAAAGCGAAACTTCGGGTGTAATTCTTCCTCGGCTCGGGGAAAAATATATATATATATAAAATAATGCCGCTTGGGAGGGTAACTTAGTACAAATAATTCCAGGCAAATACAATTAATTCCGTTATCCGGCCAGGCGGAAGTTTTATTTAATTCTGTTTGGCTTCGACGTCGAAGTGGATCCTCCCAAGTCCCAATTCTCAAACATTGTAATTATATTTGATTTTCGCCATAATGCGACGGAGTAATTTCAATTTGGGTCACTTAGAGATGTTTAATTGGCTGCTAATTTATGCGATTGTATCTTGGGCCCAATCTGCCGGAAATTTTGATTAATCGATGACTCTATTGCTTGAGTTGTGTTAGCTCGGGCTATATAAGCAATATTTCAAATGGTTTTTAATCATTTTATAGAACAATAATTTTAGGATTACCAATGTTCAACGCGTTTATAAATAAGGGTAACCTGAAAAAGTTAATCAAAAGAAAAAATCGAAGAACACACTAAAGATAGAATAAATCAAAAATTAAAAAATTAAATTAATGAAAGTGCGAGAAACTAAATCATGGAAAAATGTGAACTTTTTATATCGTTCACATTTTTCCATGATTTAGTAACGAAAATATTGCAGAAAAAATAAAAAGTTATTGGAAAAAATGGAATCAATCGAAAAATAAATTAAGGATAAACGAATTAAATGAAAAAATAAAAATCAAACTATTGAGGAATTTCGTCCATTCTTCAATAGTTTCGATTGATTCTTATTTTATAATTTATGAATGAAAAATAATTTAAAAGAATAAACGAAATGACGGCATAATAAATAAAAAATAAAGTTAAAAAAGGCGAAATAAAAAAAAATTAGAGAGTTAAACAAAAAATTAATAAACAATGGTTACGTCGGGATTAACATGATACAATCGGCACAGTTGTTAGTAAAGTACATTTGCAAATTGCATCAATTCTCGGCGCACGTTTTAGCGGTAATGCCCCTATCACGCTTTCAATGCACCTCGTTTCCTTATTGATATGCAAGCTCGCTGCATTCAGTTTTTTCCTTCCTTTCTCTTCTGTTTCTGCTCGACGTTTGCCGCTGTGTACCATTGTGAGATTTTAAAATATGATTCGCCGTTCCGCGGCCGTCATAAATCCGCATTGTTCACGCGCTCACTACAACACAATACAACCTAATAAATCCGTTATGATAAATAAAGACTGATCGAAAATTCGGGCCGAATTTATGGCCTCAAGATAGTCTGTTGCCGCTGCAACGGGGGCATTGTATTCTATCACGGAGCTACAAATTATGCCCCCGCGTGCACGACACCTCCGGGGCAACATAAATTAATAAATGCATTGCGGTGGTGAGGACGCCGCCGAGAAAAAGAGCGCCGTTATAAATATAAAATGATAGTCCCATAAAAGCAACTACATACCTCTTTCTAAAAGGTAT
>JARJEC010010111.1:0-23172 GCA_030264575.1 Tachinus sp. AB-2021 | reverse complement strand
TTTATTTATACATTCAACGTTATTTTGGAAACGAAGAGCTTTCAAAATGATGCGAATGCGTTGAGACTACAATTATCAGATGTTTTTGTCAAAGCTCCTGTGAAACCTGTTCCCTATCTAGATACTAATACTCTCTAAGATCCTGGTCACATCCAGAAAAGATTTCTGATGTTATGTTTCTATGATTGTATACAAGTATATTATCAAACACGTTATTAGCACCTTGTTAAACAAAACAAGTACTTCTTTGTGTGCAAACCGGTAAAATAGTCGAATATAATTAAGCAAGAGAAAAAAACTATTTTTTAAAGTTATAAAAAGTATTCTTTTAAATATAAACTAAGTCACTACACCAAATTCTTAGAAAATATTAAGGTAATTTACCTCAATAACTAAATAAACGCTTCAATTAGAATAAAAATAAAAATATTTCGTTATAAAAAGATTTTAACGTGGAGTGATTGATGAACTTTATGATTTTGTGTTTATTTCTATCTTAATTCTATTTTTCTTTTGTCATTCTTTATATCTATTTTTCAATCACTATAATTGAAGAATACAGAAATCAAAAGAAATATATTCAAGCTTCTGACATAAACTTTTATTAAATTGTTTGTTTTTCTTCTTCAAGATAAAAAAACTAAATAAATTATGGACAAACATATTATGGATGCCGTTCATTTATTAGCTTTTACTTTTATTTTAAGAAATAGAACAGTTTGATTCATTCTGAAAATTATAAAATTAAAACTCCACAAATATAACAAAAGTATTTATTATTTATATTTATATTTCGGCATATATATGTCCTTATGAATTGATAATGACACATAGATGTCGAAATATATATATGGTTTGTGAATAAGTTGAATAAAATACTTTGTTTATTATATTTGTGTAGTTTTAATTTTATAATTTTCAGAATTACGGCTTTTTTCATTGTGGTTAGTTTGGTTGTGCATAACATTTTATAATTTGGTTTTATCTTATAATTATTTACTATTAAAGCAACATTCATAAGATTTATCAAAACATTAAATAAATATTCGGGTGTAAAAATATCATGCCAAAAAAATCATACAAAATTTACAAAAAAACACTCACTCTGACTATGTTACGTTATACGTTAATGAATTATTTGTTCATTTTTGTTTTTGATTTTTGGGTGTAAAACAAAAAATTGTGTTATATTTTATGACATTATCTTGTAATAGTATCTTGATATTTTGTAAATATTTTTTAGCTTTTTATCAATTTTTCAAAATTTTGAACTAATTGTGATGTTTTTAAATAAAATGACACTTCTCAATTTTTGTGACAATTCGTTATATTTAAAAAGAAAATGGTGATCTTTTATCACATCTTGATGTGTTTCATTAATATATTGTGATAATTTTTAAGACATTTTGTCATTTTTCAATAATTGCGACGTTTTTTTCGTTAGTTTCTATATAGTTTCTAATGCTATGCATGGGTGGTACAAATAAAGTTTACTATGTACATGACAATTTAGTTTATAATAATAAATAGTAATAAATTTTTTTTTATATAATGTGAAATGTCAATGAATACTATGAATATTTTGTTTTCTGGCCACGCCATTTCTTAAAATGATGATTTTGCCCAATTATTTTGCCATTTTGATTTAAGGATTTGCAACAATAGTTTTTGAGGTAGGTCCAAGTTAACTTAAATTATTACAGTAATACCTGTAGCATGATGCAATAGATCATGCAAAACTCATATCCAGATCCAGTCCAACAGCGCAGTTTACTTTCCGATGGAGTACATCTCAAATTCTTAATTTTATAAAAAAATGTGTCACTCATTTTAATATTCCAAATCAAATTTTGCCGATCTTCAAGTTTTGACTTTTAATATGTTTTCTTATAAAATGGGGATAATGTTGAACAAAACTGGTTGCTGGTTACTGGTGGCAACCAGTATTCTTCAACATTAAATTAATTTTTACAGATTTATTTTAAAATACTAAAGAGAGGGTCCGAGGACCCTCCCGATAATATTTTGAAATCAATCTGTAGAAACGCAAATATGTATTTGTTTGATATTTTGATATTTTTCAAAAATGTTTTATCACATTTAAAGAAAATATTACTTTGAATATTGACCAGAATTTTGTTATAAAATTATTTTATATTGTATGTAGTTTTTTAAAAACATTTGACAAACATTTATACAATGATTATATATACAGGTAAAAAACGTTTGAAAAAAGTTTATTCTCTAGTTTTTGATTTTTGAAAGATTGCAAAATTGTTGCATTATTTTTGTACAAATTTGAATATTAAAGCTTGTGGTGTGGACCTACATCAAAATGGCAACTTTGTTTTCTAAAAAACTATGAATATAATCAACAAAAATGTACAAAATATGATTATTAATTTTAATCGACATCTTATTAAATTTAGCTTAAATTATTTATTAATTTATTCTATTAAATTTAATTTATAAAACTATAGAATTATTTTCAAAATAAAAAAAAAATTGCAGTTGTACTTTAATACTATTTATTAAATTAAACATCTTTTGGGAAAGTCGCAAATTATTTTTAAAAATAACTAGAAATATAGTAAAAATTGATTGGAAAATATTTGTGAAATATTTTTTATTTAATACATACTACATAATACATAAATATAGTTAATATATCCATATAAATATATATTTGTTTTATTATTTTATTACCCAAAACATGGATTTTTTCTACATTTTCATATTTAAAATTGAAATATAAAACGTAATTTTAATATTAAGAAAAATTCTTGAATAACAATTGTAAAAAATACAAGGTAAACTAAAATGCAAATATGCAAATAAGAAATTTTTAGAAAACCCTTTTGACCATGTAGTAATAAATTTGCAAAAAAAGCTTACACAAAAATTAAAAAAATATGTATTTATAAATAAAAATAGCAAAAAACTACAATACAAGAAATTTGAAAAAAAATGTCAAATATAAAAAAGTATCCAAAATTTAAAAAAAAGATATTTTAGTAAATGACACAGCCTTTTGAAAACATCCAAAATGTTGTCAGAGTTTACATTTTCTTATAATAATATTTAATTTTTTCGACAAAAAATATCACTCGAATTAAAAAATACTGTTTTTATTGATTTAAAAATCTCTTTAAAGTAGTAAACACATTTATTAGAATATAAAACAAATGAAATATATACATTAATCTGCATTACATAAAAAGAACTATCGACCATTGTTTTTCTGCTCGTGAATATTAATTATTTAATAACAAAAAAAATAATAGAAGATATAATAGAGTAAATACAGTGTTAATATCGTTTGTTAGTTGTTATGGCTTTAGGTGTATTTACATTGATAGGATGTATTCTTGGAGAAGTTTATTAAATTATTTTAAAATAAATTATTAAAATTGTTTCTAAAAGTTACTTTAGTTTATTTATTATTATATCTTCTGAATGTTTTTAAGCAATTTAGAAAAATATCAGTAAGAGTGTTTTAAAGCATAAGAGAGAAAATTTCTTTAAATTTTTCATCAAATTGTCTCTAAAATAATAACTTAGTAACTTTAATTCCATTTTGTTTCAATTATATATTTTATCAATTTGGATATCTCTCATGGGAGAAATATATTTGATTTACTTAGGTGTCTTTTAAAAAAAGTTTGTTTTTGTTTAACAAATTGACAGTGACTTTTAGCAAATTAAAGAATGCTGATCCTCCTCGAGAAGCAAATTAATAAAATTAGTTATATCATTATTTCAAATGTATCTATTTTCGGTGAAAAGGGAAAATAACGGATTTTAATTCTTAATTTTTTCATTTTTTAAATTAGCAAATCATTTTTGCTTTTGTATTGTTTCAGCTGTAAACTACACATATTTTTGTTATTTTGATGCTTAAAAATGCTCTAATATTGCTAAGCGACAAATAGACTATATTTGTCGTTCAAAATCGGTCTTAAAATGATGAATAACATTCGGCACGTGTTAATTTCATAAAATATAAAAAAAAACATTTTTTCTCTGTTATGATTTATTATTGCTGGCAATCTCAACATTGATAGTAAAGTGCTGTCTTGTTTAGATTAAATATTTATCTTGGCTTGTCTGTTTATAAGTACGTAATCTTGATGTATTTTTAAATGAGGCAAGAAAGTGCATTTTGATTCTGCGATTAGTTGAATAAAAAAATCTCGTCTTGACTATTGTTTTTAATTTATAGAAGTAAAGAGATATTTTCTTGGTACCGATTAAACGCATGGTTGGATAGGGGAAGCATAATAGCATTTCATAGCACTTTTGCACCTTTACTACGGTGCGTAGTATAGAAAATTTTTGGAGGGGGCTCGCGGAGGCAGTGCGAGGCAGAACTCTTAGGAACGAATCACCGAATCGCCGCGTATGAGTTGGAGTGAGTGGCCCACCTCCACCTAGTCAATTCTGTTAGCGAGGAGGTTGTAGAGCTAGTTTAGTCGCAACCGGGCGTTCGTCGGCTCAATACGTGCTACCGACAATCGAAATATCATTTATACTCTACACCCCGTGAGAGTAACTGAGTGCCGATTATGTGACACTTGTAAAAGCGCATCCTATTATTTTCGTTTATATTTTTTGTTGATTTAGTGGATACAATACTATAATAATACTGGTTATTGTTTCGATACCATTGGTAGTTTCAAAGTTACAACTTAGTGCCCAGATTTATTCCAAAGTCAATTTCTTCAACAAATCTTCAATTATTATTAACTGGTAAGTATTTTTATAACATTATTACCATGTTTTAATCTGTACAAATGTAAGTTCGCACATGGTTTCAGTATTGATTTTTATTCACACGCGCGCGAATAATAATCTATTATCCTAACTTATCGCGGCTTCTTATCAATGTGTATATTCGTGCAAAATGGAGCGTCCAATGCCTGTCTGCGTGATAAGGCAACACTGATCTGTCGGCACATTCTTTGCGTGTGTTTTCTTTCTGTCTGAAATAAATGTGTGACTATCTTTGCATAATATAAAAATTAAATTATTAGACATAATTAAATGTATAGCCCCGTCAATTTAAATTTCTAAATTTATCTGAAAACTTTTTTAAAAGGTTTAAAAGAGTAAAATGCCGGTCGTTTTTGAATAAATTATAATAATAAATAAATATAAACTTTTGCGCCTTTCCATGTTAATTACTGAAATATTTTTCGTATTGCATGTTTTAATTATAAATAAAGATAACGCTAAATGTGATATTAATTAATATGAATCAACAAGTATTTTTATTTCATAAGAAACGCTGCTTGTATATTAAAGTAATAACATAAATTTAATCATTAAGGAAACTTATCCGATTTTTTATTTAATCTGTATACATAAAATACTTGTATCTTAACCGTACTTCCCACGCGGATATAATTGTAATTCATTATCTAAAGTACATTCGATTAGTAGAATCTCATTTATTATTATTAGTTTGAATGTTAATTCATTTATTATTTTTCGTCTATATTAGAACAAGTAATAAAACAGTCAATAAACTTTGTAATAAATTTATGATTTCGTATATTATTACAACATTACCAAAGCAATTTGAAGTTGTATGTGATATTAGTCAATCTTTAATTATTCCATATAAAAGATATTAATATAGTACTTAAAATTATAGTCGTTTATTTATTTATATAATTCATTTAATTGAGTTATAAAATTGATACAAAAAATACAACCCACTTTCAAGTTTTTTAACAAATATTTTCAATAAGTTGTCGTTAAAAATTATATAAATATTCACTGATGAAAAGTATATTTATTTTAAGTTATTTACGAGCATCATAAATGTCTCGGGACATTTATGTCTCTAGCAAAAGATCTTCAATTAATTATTCTTATGACTTTTTATAATCTATTTGTTTAAACTGGTTTAATTACAAAATTGATTTTTAATAAAAGATGGCAAAAATTGGAACAGTAAATGTGTTAATTAAAATTTTGTTATGTATATAATTTGACATGAAAATGTTGCGAAATGAGACATTTATAAAGATTTTGAACAAAACTCACCTGGCTTCCGAAATACGTATGCGCTAGTTGTATTGAAAATAAATAACCCAACAATTTTAAAATATCCGTTACGACATGTTAATAATAGATTACAGGCGTGTATGGTTCCGCTTTTATAATAATCCAAGATCGTAGATAATAAAGAGATCAATAAAGCATAATTATACTCTTAATAGTTTTCACAAGTTTCCTGCAGTTAGCACACAGAACGTGTAATTTACTGTCTTCCAAATTCTGTTCCAGCCATTTTAAATTACACCTCTAATATATTTCGTGGCCAGTTAATTAAAAAAAATATACGAATTTAAGTTGGGCAATAGAAGCAGAGTGAGTAAAAAGGTGTTAATTAAAGTCGCTCCTGCTACGGCGTTACGGTAGCTAACAAGATAAAAAATTGCAGACCATTAGCATGTTGGTATTTTCAATATTTATGCATGCATTTCAACGATATTTAACACAATGCATTTATTTATCTACAACTTGCTAATAAGAAAATATTGTTTATTTTGCAATTTCTACCTTTAAATGTCTTTATTAGCTGAACTTGCTAATACACGAATTATTTTATGATTATATTTATCGTGTGGGGCAGCGACCTGCCTGTAGAAAGGATATTGGGGTAGTTAAGTATTCAATCGATCGCGCGAGGTAGCTCGTGCGGGGTTAATCCTCCGTGTCAAGGTTGCAGCACGCCGCGACGCTTAAATATTACAACCGTCGGATGCGCTCATTACCTACCACGTACTCGGTCTAAATAAACAGAACATTAATCAAACAATATATGTAAGTGAAAATCAGTTTGTAGGTAATAATAAATCATCTAATTACCTTGCTTTTTGAAAATTATTAATAATATCGAGAGTTCTACAAGTCTACGTTTTTTATACAGTAAAACAATTTTATTTAAATTCCTTGAAAATACATAATATTTAATAAATAATCATTTATTTCCTACATATACATTTTTCTTGAACAATTTGTTTTTTTATTACTCGAATATTATTTCTTTGACACACATTTCAACAAAAATTTTGTGCAAATTTTTATAATTGAATGATATTTATTATCTTAAGAAATATTATGATTAATTCATAATTTAATTGAATTTCAAATATTGAATTAATAAAATGGTTTATTAATTGTGATTCAACCCTGCTCTGCCTGCATTCTCAACACGTGCCAACCTTGACACTAGTTCATATGGATCGATGTAGCCCGTTTCCCTGAGGCTATATATTATCAGCTATCACAATTGCCCGGAAAATACAGACCACCTGGAAAGTAAATTCTGTACATAACTGCGGCCAAATAAAGGAGAAACAATCGATTATAAAATATATTATTAGAATTGATCGTTGATGAAGATATTAGAATCCACCGAATATATATTTTTTAAATTTTTTAAACGAATTTTTTAAAGAGCACGACGAATTAGTGTCGGTCTGGGATGTAAGAGATCTTTGAAATTAAGTTGCAATAAGTTAAATCGCCGAGACGAAACAGCTGATGATATTTTTCAGACGTCGGTCATTCCGTAACTATTTATGTCTGTCTGTACTAAATTTAAGTGGCAGCGTGTGTGTCTGTCTGTACGCGAATCCACGGCCAGGTGTTGTGACATGTTATGTAAAATCACTTGCGTCATCACGTTTTTACTACGATTGATCCTCGTGATGTGGTTGTTCCCGTATCCGAACGCAGATAACAACCAAAAGCGGAGTTCTTCGTTCTTCGTTCGTACACCATCCATTGCATAACCGGCATTCTTCGTTCGACCAATCCATCAAAACACACATGAAATATTGCCGAATATTTCTTCAAATACCATAAAAACATCAACCTATTTTATAATTTCAAATAAGAGTCGGATGCCGTACATTCCGCTGCACATAAAAGTCGTCTGTTAATTGCAATAATAAATAACGAAAAATAATACAACGACATTAAAATGTCTCGTACAACGTTCCCAAATTCTTGCGTACTAACAAATTATCACTGCCACTTCTATAGTATTGAGGAACTGATATTTTATACCGATAACTCAGTAGAGAGTTTTTATTGCCAGCACACATTTGCTTAATTTTGGCAAACTCTTGAAAATAGCGCACTCTATAGAATGCGTTTAAATCCACAGTACTAATAGTTGTATTGTCGCTTTTCTTATATTTTCTGAAATAGGAATTAGTTTCCTTATTCTGTTAAATGCATTATTATTAATAAAATAATTTTAACATTAATTTTAAAACTTTATTTTTAGTGACCCAAGGTACAATGAACATTTATATCATACATTATATATGTATTGTTAAATATGTAAACTTTTGAATTAAAAAGTGTTGTGTTGAACTCAATCCTTGCTTGTACATTTTTCATTATACATTCTAAACCGTGGAATTTTGATGTATCAGTTGTTTTTTGGAATTCTGCTGTTTTTTTTTTTTTAATTTAATTTATTTATTATTATATTTTGTTTTGTGCGGAATTTTTATGTAATTTGTTGGTATTTTATGAAACTGAATTGTGTGGGTTTTTTTTTCAAATTACGTGCAATTGTGTAGAGTTTTCTGTGGAATTTTTATGTAATTTTTTGGAATTAGCGATTTTTTTAAATAATTGTTTAGATCGTATGGATTTTGTGGACGTTTTTTAATAGTCGGTAATTTTTTGGAATTATGAGAAATTTTTTTGCGTTTCTATAAAAGTTTTCGACTTCTTGTATAATTTTTATATACTTTGTAGTAATTGTTTTATTTTTTGTAGAATTTTTATGGAATTTGTTAGAATTGTGTGATTTTTTTTGGAATTATTTCGATTTTTTTAAATTGAGAATTTTGGTGAATTTAATATTCCTTCCGGTATATTTGATTATTTTCAAACTTTTTTGTGGTTTTCTTTTACTAATTTTCAACCAGTTTTTATATATTTTTTTGACTCTCAGGGGATGTCTCTAAAATCTTTAGTATTAAATAAAACGAGTTCAACTCTATGGCCAGATTGGCGTTGCGATATTGTCAATTGGTTGTTCTATACAGGTAGGATACTAAACTTAGCCTTTATCACTCTCACTTTGACTTTATTATTTTGTAGTATGTATGTATCTAAAAATGTATATATACATGCATTGTGCATTTTATAGAAAATTAACTAAAACATTTTTTTTAGAATTTTGTACAAAATTTTGTTTAAATATTCACAATTTTTTAATTATTTTAAAAAGTAAAACATTTTTATAAGTCTAAAAATTTTAAAATTAATGTTAGAATTTGAAATAAATATCATCTTAAGGTGATACAAGCAAAATACTGTTGTACGTTAAATCTTCTCATTCGATCACGCAATGATCACATAAAATTGTGTCTATAAATATACTAAATATACATTAACATCGGATTAGTGCAGCGTTTTCAATCTAGGTGGATTTTTGCTGGATCAATATCATTTCAGATCAATTAATTTCAATTTTTGAAAGAAATTAAACTTTTTTTTAAATTCTATGTGCACATTTAAGTAGCATCTTAATTTTGGTTTGTTTTATCATTTACAAAATATTTATTTAGTAATAGTTATTTATAATATATTACATTGACTGCAAAAAAAAAACTATATGGCAAACTTTTTTATGTATGTAACATATTTTTGTATTTTATATTTGAGCATGTGTCAATGAAATTTATTTAGCTCTTTAAAAAATATACCAAGGAATTTATACTTAAAACTTGTCTTTAAAAATGGATTAAATTTGGAAATAGCTATTTTTTTAAAATTACACAATTTTCCGGAGTATTTTTTGTTGTTTGATAGTTTGAACAACACCACAAGGTATTTTAATTTTCTGTAATTTTTGTAAAATTTGATTTTTATTATATTTTATTTTCAACTACTGGTATTTGGTATACCAAGGTTTAAATTTTTATGTGCGAAATCTTCAATCCTATGTACCAAGCGTATTTTAGTTGAAGTAAATTTTAATGATATCTGACACTTTAGATGGCTTGTGAATACTCAAATCTAACGCTCTAAATAAAAAATCTAAAACTTAAAAAAAATTTGCGCGAAATATTTATTTGTAGATTATTAAATTTATTTAATAAATTCCAACTGTTAGTAAATCTGATGTTACAAATAGCTTTCTTTTTCTTTTTTTTTTATATAAATTGTACATTAGTTGTTTTAACATACTTTTCTCTAACAGATCGAGAATTTTTAATAATTATTTATTTAAAAATTACTATGTTTTTAAATATTTATTTTTATTAATTATATTTAGTAATAAATATTTATGTTTTGACACTATTCTAAATTTTTGTGATGTTTCAAAAATACTAGAAAAGTTTTGTGATAAATCTAAATTTCAGTCAATTTTAGCTCATAAATCTACTATTCATGAACCGCAATTTTTATTAATTTTCAGTAAACTGCAATTTTTTAAGTATTCAGTATAAATTGTTTGTTTTATTTTTATTTTTTTAAACATAAATTTAGATTTATTTAAATTCTTAGGTATTATACACATTTTGTTCTTTTTTTTTAAAATAAAATGTAATTTTGGTCCGACTCTGTTATGATTCGCAAGTTTTGGTGAATTTTCGCAAATATACTATTTTTTATTTTGTGTAATTTAAAATTTTATATAAAAAATCACATTCTAGTAAATTTTTTGCAATAAATTGCAATTATTAATGAGATTTCTGATTACTAAATTTGATCATGTAAAATGCATATTTCTATAAATTTTTTGTGTAAATTTGCAACTTTTGAATAACAAAACTTTCTATTTTTTAAGCATTTTTCGAGTATTTTTTAACTGTTAGATTTTTGCGTTTAATTAGTAATTTATCCGCTGCAGCGAATCTTTTGGCAAATTATTTATAAATTTTTTAGAATTATTTGGAATTTATTTGAATATATTGGTTTAAACGTTTTATGTAATTCTGATACTGAGCATTTTATTGTATGTACCTATGTTGAATTTACCTCCCATAATAGACGATCTATTTTATTTCTTTTTTTTTCGACAATTAATATCTAATTGACTTTTCGGGGAGTGTTTTAAGTATTTTTGACCAATAATTTCTTGTTGGGTTACTAGAGGACTTATTTGATATTGAAATCATATTGAAATTATCTTTACAGATCGATTCATTAAAAACTGTAAACGTAAAATCGTTTGCAAAAACATAGAAATTTAGTTTTAAAAGTTTTGTTTGAGAAATAATTGCTATTAAATATAATACAAGCCGCATGATCTTTTCTGGGTATAATATTATATTCAATATTTTTTGCAGATATGTATGTATACAAATGTTTTTGATATTGTGGTTTTATTTATTTAAAAAGATTGTATTATTTTTTATGTTAGTGAAATAAATAATGCTGAGTTTCTCTTTGTGTTCGCTTAAGATTATACGCGCAATTCTAGTGAAGAAATGAGGATTGTTGAGAATAATGTAATAAATACAAACCATGTATTATGCATGAATCAATTGCGTTTAAAATAAATGAAAAGAATAAATCCATTTTTATTGAAATTAATATTAAATCATAAATGGCATCTTATAAATGTACGAGCAGATGGAATTTCTAGTCTTAATGTAATGTCATTAATTATGTAAATATTGTATTGATATTGTAATGTTTACTACCATTCTTTTGCAAATATAATCGATGTGGAGCCTTCCGGAGGTTGAAATAAATTGCAAATAATCAAATCTCTTGTAATTGAACGAAAATTATTCAAAAAGGCATATTATTTCCAAATATACCAAAATTATATAATTATTGTTTTATCCTTTATTTTTAAATTAAATTTATATTATTTTGTAAATAAAGCCAAGACTAAGCTTAATTGTGAATGGTAGAATGCTTATTTACAATGTTAGATGCCAAAAAAAAAATTGAGAATAGGTATTTTTTTAAAATTGTATTTGCTGGTGACATTTACTTTCATTGTTTCAATTTTTAATTATATTGACATATTTTGAAAGGTTTGCTGCAAAAAGCAATATTTGTGTTATCACTCTTTTCTCAATGCTAGAAACATTAAATTTTTTGAAACAAATGAAATTTTTTGTGGTTGTAAAATCATTATTTGTGATTGTTGGCTTTTTTATTTTGTATTATAATGTATTATAACCTTTCTTTACTTTTAACTAATATTTCAAGTTAATTTTTGTAATAATTCAGGTGTTACATGCTGTTTATGATAGATAATTGAAGTAAATTTCATGTAAATTTAATTTTACATAACCTCAAGTAAATATAACATTTTTATAAAATTTAAAAATGCTATAAGTGGTAAAGGATAGTGGGATTTTTTTATTAAAAATAATAATTAAAGCGTTTATAGAAAAATTAAAATGGTAACATTGTTGATTAAAAAAAATATATAAAAGAATTAAAAATACCAAACTTTTAATGAAAATTTTATAAAGAATTTTCCAACAATCAATTTCCAAAACTGATAAAAATATTAAAATTAAAGCGATATCTACTATTTAAAAAACCACAGATATAACGGAAAGTAATTGGAGAAACTACAAAAAAATATTTGTGAGAAATTGCAAATATTGAAATTATAGAAATTACATAAAACCACCAAAAATCTCATAATTGAGAAAACTAGTAAAATAAACGTCAAATAAGTTTAATTAAATTATAAAAAAAAACAAAAATAGGTTTAGTAAATATATAATCAACTAACAACGAAAATGTTTGAGGAAACGAGGCATGATGCAAATTTATTGAAAACAAGACATTAAACAATAAGTTCAAGTTACCTTGTACATCGGCAACAGAAAAAAAGATATTATTTAAATGTAATGCGGAAATCACGTAGGTGCACTGATGAGCTCTATGGGACTGAAAGATATTTGTCTGTATTTGTTTGTTGCCGAATGTAGCAACTTTGAATTTGAATAATTGATTTTAAACATTAACTCAATCAGTTAAAATTTAATTGCCAGCTTGCCGTTGTGTTACTGGTTGCCTGTAGTTATATTTAGTGTTCCAGATGTGGTACCTACATACACTCTGACTAGCAAAAAAGGTATGGTGAATATTCTTGCAAACAGAAACAAATTTGGATAGTCATCATTTTTATAAGATACAAACAACGAAAATCTTATAAAATGAACGAATTTAAATAATTTGTAAGGATAATTTGTATGATTTCTTGAGAGATCACTTTAATACTTTGGAATTTCTTTTTCGATATTCACATATATATTTAATAATAAATATCTTTTTGCCATTTTATATTAGAAAAAAATTAACAGTTTTTTTATATACCTACCTAAATATATATTTCGATGAAAAATCAATATTAAAAAAAGGTAACTTTTTATTCAAACAATATATCATAGGGGAATATTTGCTTATATGCAAATCGTATAAAATGCCAGTAGTATTAAATTGGTATTATCTCCTTGGCTTGGACTGATGAGAGGTGCATACCTCCAAACACATATCTGTATCATATGCCATTAAGGAAATGATTATTGCAATTCTACATTACCAATTGTTTATTTTGTAATTATAATTATATACCAAATGTATTTTTTTGCATTTACTTTTAATATCCAAAAAATCAAAACAACAAATTTGTTGAAGTTATTTTACTCACCCTAAAACAGCAATTAAAAAAATTCAATTTATGTTTGAAAAAATCTTAATCAAATGATTTTATTAATTTATTTTTGTAGTAAAATTTTGTTTGCGGCGATTTTTTTGTCAAATTTAACGTCACGCGTCATGACCGTCATCTTAATTCCACACATCGATTTTACATCTTCTCTTTTTTTGAGTCAGTTTCTCAACAAATAATTTGACGCGAAAGAGAGAAAGAGAAAAAGAGAGAAAGAGGTATAGACAGAAAGGAAAAGAGAGAGCGATATAATAATTTATGAGTCCACATCGGTAGTGTAGCGGTTGAGAGACAGTCTACGATGCTAAGTGTTAAGGGTTTAATTTCCGTGATTAATATTTTTATAAAAATTAGCACAATTCCATTTTATTTAGCATAATAATATATAAAATCGACAAAAAAATTTAAAAAATTAGATTTTATTAAATATTGTGTTTTTATTAATTTATAAAGCGAAAGTAAAGATAAAAATTTTCGAAAAATTTTCAATTAAAATTACTAGTAAAAAATATCTACAAATGTTTAATTAAAAACAATTTAATTTAGAACAATAGATAAAAACTATCATATAATCAAAAACTTGCTTTAAAATTTAATTTTCATTAATTTTATAAACATTTTGCAAACGTTTTATTAAGGTTAACAAAAATTCCTTGGCCCAACTTTTTTTTTGATGTAATTAGCGATTAGTTTAGCTAAAAAAAACTTTTATTATTCACTCCAAATTATTGCAGGGAAGCTTATAATTATTTTCTTGCAAAATTTGTATTGTATTGTTTTGTGCCCGGAGGTCTTTTAATCTCGCCTTTAGCTTCTAGTTATTGCTGAAACTAACAAAACTAAAATTTAATTAGTTATATATCTAAAAACAGAAAATGTTTTAAACAAGTGACATTATTTAAAATTGTTCAAATCCAAGAGTTATTTTCTCAATAGACAAACCTGCAACTTTTAGTCCTTCTATTTTTTTTTCTTTCAATTTTATTTTGTTTATATCAACTGTTTTATCGTGTTGTTTGCGGATAATTCTGAATTCATCCATTATAATAAATGTTGTTAAACTTATCTGATACAATTATAACATGCTTCTAGATTTCAATAGTCCCCTCCGGCTGTAAAGAAATTCAAATTGGACCATGGACTTTTTTGTCACCCGATCATTAATTAATTTAGCTCTGTCGAGATTTCTAATTCTAAGTACAATACAATTCAATGTTAAATTGCACGTAAAATACATAACAAAATAGTCGATAAATTATTATTTATTAGATCTTATTTTTACAAATTACTTAAGTTAATTAAAATTTAAACTATTCTATAATTTAAAATTGCGTTAATTAAGTTGTTTCTTATGTAAAGTATTTGTTTAATTAAACATTAAAAATGTAATAGAAATGAAATAAAATTCCAAATGTTAATTATAATTAAATTTGTTTACGAATATTTGAAACTCATAAAATGTAGTAGTAAACAATATGCAATTGTAGTGTTGTAAAAAATGACTCTCATTTGACTGGACAATAAATTCGGTCTTTAGTTTGTGACTGCAAGACGTGGTGTATCCAAAAATGAGCTGCACTGTTAAAGACAGTAGACGCCTACAAAAACGACCTGCTGCATTACGAGGCGTAGTCGATGAAGAAAAAAAACAGGTAGAATGCGAGTTGACTTGGAGAAGACTCGAGAGTAACGTCCAGTAGAAACCACAAAGAATTATGCTGCGTTATGTGTCTGTACCCATCGTTTTTTCCGTCGCATTTTCCAACAACTATTTTCAATGAGTTTCCTTACATTTTACGGAATTGAATGCGTGCATGTGGAATAATTTATGGATATTTATCCGTTATGCTAGTTGGTAATACCTTCTCCGTCTAACCCGACTTATAAAGAGTGTGGACAAGTTACCTGAGCATTAATTTATTGGGGTAGTCTCTGACAAATTCCTACAGTAATTACCCCTCTTTTGCTACCACTTTAATTCACCTGTTGCTGAGACATTGCGCAACATATAAAATGTGGCTCGGAAAGAATGACCTTTCTGTGTGGCAATTTTCACCGAGATTAAAAATTGGGTCGCGATTAATGAATAAATTATAAAACAGCTCGTGTTATAATAAATTATAATAATCTTTTGACAAATTATTGCTCTATTCAGAAGCGGTGTCCGTTTTTTACAAATCGAAACAATTATATTTTGCTCATTTATTACTTTTATAATGAGATTATGTTATGGGTCAAAAAGATAATACTATTGCTATTAGTACAACAAAACAAATTTGATTTAATAAAATTGTATCTATTACTAATAAGAAGTGGTATTTAAAATTTAATCTTCGATTACTTGTTCGTAAATAGGTATGCATTTCACATCCGCTGCAATTCCAGACGTTATTATGAATAATTAACTTAATTTCATGTTGCAGTAGTCTGACAGATCGTTGCAACTATTCCGTTATACGGACCGAAGTAATTCAGTAAGTTTAGAAATGTACATGCGGTTGACAAGTGCGGACAAACGGTGACTGAGAGTGTTAAGATTGCTAAGAGCGCGGACACACCTTAGTTCATGTTTCAATAAATATATGCATCTTATCTACTATATGTCACCCAACACCCACGCGCACAACTCACTAACTTTTACACGCGCTCTAAATTTGGTATACACTCCGCATGCAGATAACGATGCTATTATTTTATCACTTCTCCGCACCAATTAATTCTTTCATATTATTGCTCTTACCACCCACGACAATCAACTAAATCTTATTATGCATTTATGCACATCTATCAATTATTTGCATACAGGTAGATGAGAACTCATCCAACTGAATCATTAATTTGCAATTAATAAATAGCAATATCTGAATATCTTATTACAAAATGGTGTGTTGCCAAGTAACAAAAATAAAAACTATTTGATGTTATTGATGATGTTTGTTAATCATGGATATTAATATTGGTTTTGACATATTTGAGATTATAATACAAATAGCCAATTTCAAATGGAATTAATTTGATGTATCAATAAACAAAATGAGCCAAGTAAGCAATTATCAAGGTATGATATAAAATTTAACTTTCTTAAATTGTCTGATATAAATATTCAATAAGCCATCGAGTTAATAATTTACTGATATCAATCATATTTTGTCTGTACCACAACTACATGCACGTACAAAATCACTTAAATTATTAAAAGATGTGGTGTTTATAAAGCAGGTGGAAGGAAAGCTGCCTAGAAGGCAAATATCTTGTGGGGGTATAAGAGTAGAAGCGGAAGGTATCTTAAACCGCAGACGGCAAATCGCCTACAGGTAACAAGAATTTGAAAGTTGCTCAACTGTGAAATCGCCTGTTGATATGCATTATCTAATAGTATCTAACTACTGGTTAGTTATTAGGCACCAAGACAGATTATTAAAATAAAATATTTATACCAAATTAGTGCAGCCGGATTATTAAAAAAGAAGTTTGTTATTTATTATTATTGTTGAAAATTGACAAAAATCATTTTGCTCCTCATAACATTAAATTAAGTTTGTACTTCAAGGCAAGTGAAGTTTTTTTCTTGTTGGCATGTCTATGTTAGGAGAATTGTAAATAATAATTTAGATATCGGTCGGTTGAGAGGAGTTATAACAGAGATCATATCTCGATGCCTTAAATTAAGACCCGTTGCAGAGTTAGCAAGTGCGGTATGTAAATACAGTATCTTATGTGCCCCATAAACGTAGCGACAGGTCATTAATTGGCGGGGTGTAGTGGTTATATGTAAGAGTGCGGCTCTCTCGCTATGTTATGCTGTGCGTGCATTAATACCATCCACTCTTATTATTCATATCGTGTTTATTTATTTATATCGCATAATTTCCCCTCACCGCATGCAGAATGCTTAGCGGGGAATATTTACGAGTTCGATGCGGGGACACCTACATTTACACATCGACTTGTTAAGACACACACATTTTATGTACATTTATGCAAATGTTTTGGTATAAAACTGATGTAGGCGTAGAAAAGTGTCACATGGATAAAAGGGATAATAATTGTAATTTCAAATTCGATCGATGAATTAAATTTCTATTTTCATATCCAATTATTTTGTGAATCCATGAAACATACGTTATATTCAATTAAATTCTTAAAATCTCTTTTTATAAAAATAACGAAATGTTTATTGTTTCTCTTCCACTTATTTACAAACACCTGTTACACTTCTGTAATTCTTCGTGCCTCGCCACAATTTCCACGCACTTATCATTAAACCTGTGTTTTTATGTTTGTGTGGGGAAACATAAAACGAGTTACAATCGTTTGAAATGTTTCGCGGGATTCTTTTGTGCATGCGACCGTATCTTTTTAATTCGCAGATCGGACGCAATGTTCAATTAATCCTAAGAATTCTGAACTATTATTTCAGAGATCGCTCGCCAGTTGTTTATGGATCTATAAAATTAACGCTAATGTTTATAATATTCTTCTTTAATTGCAAAAAAACACTACTATTAATAAAATTGCCAGTTTGCATTAAATTGAAGTCACTTAGAACTATGAACTGATAAACATATTATATACAATTACATCTATAATTATATAATATTTGATTTATTATAGTAATTTGCATAGCAGACATGTTATTTAACTTTGTGGCAATAGATATTTTTTACAAATTTTAGTGGAATATTTAGTCCTACAATTAATTTTCTATATATATATATATATATATATATATATATATATAAATCTTTATTTTGTTGTTATTTATATACACTTTTACGTAAAATAAATTGGCAAATTATACCTGCAAATTTTTCGATTCGTTTCTATCGAATAACTTTGTAACATTGATTAAACTACTGATGTTTGTTGCTATGCTATATTTAACACTTCTTCGCTCGTCTACTTCAGCTGGTAATTATTGAATGAAATAGCGACACCCAAATGATATGTTTTGAACTTGTAAGCGCAACCACCGAAACCTAACATAATACAAGACGATAATAAGCAATAATTCATAATTATCTAGTGTTAAATCAGGGCAAGGATTTGTTTGCCGACAGTTCCCGTAACGGCTAGTCATTATAGGGATCGACGAATTTCAGTGTTACATACTACAAAATATATGCTAGACCAGGGGCGGATCGAGGGATCGAATAGGCCCGGGCGATTTGGATGATTTGGCCCGTGTGCATGGGACATATTGACTATTTATGGAAAATTGAGAAAAATAATAAGACATCGGCTCAAATAGCTATCGGCCCATCAGGTGATGCTCGATCGCCTCATGACCATGTGCTAGACTGTAGTGAGCGCTATGTATCTTGTGTCGGGAATTTGGTACGTTCATTTTTTGTATTTGACGTACAATGAAATGTCAAATAAATTATGTTACTATTCGTAATTAAATAAAATATTATTAAAGAAGAATTGAAGTTTTAGATTAATATATTCTATTCTAGTTTTCAACTTGTTTTATGCCAAATCAAATTTCCAAAGTTCTACATGTATATTAATGTCGCGATCACTTCCGTTGAAACATATTTTAAATTACATATTTTAGAGAAATATTGAGAAACGTTTTGTAAATAAATTTCAAGAGGTTTTTTCGGAAGTTACTGAATTTTTTTTGTGATTTCTTAGTTTTTATAGAATATTTAACAGAAGAATTGTATTTGCAAACTTTAATGCATTGGAATATAGAACATTTCTGACGCATTTGAGAAATGCTTCAGAGATTTTTTAATATTTTTTTAAAATATATTTAAACGATTATTTTAATATATAATTTTTTTTGTATTACAATTTTTATATTTTATTCTTTCAAAATCGACCTGCTTTATTACGTGATTTGGCCGTAGGCTAGTAACATGTTTTTGGACGTGATTTTACTCAATATGTCTTTTGGAGGGTATTATGATGCGCACATTTTAAAGATAATAAATGATAAATTAATGTGTCATCCGGATTGTTTATGTTCATCTCATCTTCATTAAACCAATTTAACTTTAACATACACTTGAAGATGCACTTTTTCTTAGTTAATGTTTAGTACAATCATGTATTCTTCTTAGTGGCAGCATGTTTAGAAACGCCAGAAAAGTACTTCTTTTAATGCGTATATACTTGATTTTACTGAGTCTTTGGACTTATGTGAGCGGTATGCTTAAGAAATTACAAGTAGCTTTTTGCTGAATTTCATTTTAGAACCCTTGGTACCCTTAGTAAAATCACAAAACCGCCTAATTTGAAAGAAAAAAAAGTCATGTAATTTTAATAAATGAAGACCCTGGGATGACTTAATTTATCATTTATTATTATCAGAATGTAATTATCATTACACCCTCTGAGGCATACTGAGTAAAATCTGTTGCTACCCCCGGCCTAAATTGTTAACGGCTGTTGGAACAGGAAAGAGTTTTCTTTTTTTCTTTTTCTATTTTGAGAGTCACTGCTTTCACTGCTTTTTTCGGTGCATTATAAAATCATTAAAAGTTAAAAAATGTATGTAGCTCTATCACAACAAATAAGAAATTAAAATTAAATATTTTTATACATGAAATTAACATAATTTTGTCAAATATGGTATTTTATCATTTCGAGATTATGCATGTTTTGAAAATACTTTTTGCTATTAGATTTTTAGTATTAATTCTCCACAATCCTTTGAAGAAGGAATATGGGAATTTTGGTAATCTTCGTCAAACTTCTTTAAATGACCCAAAATGTCGAGAAATGCAAAAAAAGGGGTGAAAAATGTCCATCCGTCCGGCCTTTTTTAGTGGCAGAACAACCTAATGGATGGCTACTGTGAACTAATGACGTGAAGTACTACACTGTTGTTTAAATAGCACACTTCATTACATTTACTGACATTCGTAACAATTTTGATCTGTAAAAATCTATGTTGTTTATTTGAAAATCACCTGTGATACTGATGATTCTCATTCTGACGTCACAATTACCATCAGTGGCCTGAAGTCAATGTACATATTTATGTGACGTCAGTGTGCATGCGACGCTGAGTAAATGAGTGAGTGACTGACTGACTGACTAACTGAGTGAGTGAGTGAGTGAGTGAGTGAGTGAGTGAGTGAGTGAGTGAGTGAGTGAGTGAGTTTAAAATAACTATAATGTGGGAAACTCTTCTTGAGACCGCCAATCATTTTTTTTATGTATGCGTGGTGTTTTTTTTGTATCAAAAGTTGTACAATTTATTGATTGATTTCATTAGCTGCTATTTTAAATTCAGCCAATGGGATGCTGTATTTTCATAAACTGTACAACTTTCGATATAATAAATTGCATAGTGTCAAACGAGCATAAAACATATTTTACTGATCTCAGGAAATCGTTTGCTCTGCTACCTTACGCTTAGTATCCCAGCATTATTTTTTATCAGTAAACAATCCTTGCCGTTTTCTATGGTTAATATACTATTAGTTCTTTATTAATTCTTAAATTGAATTTTGAATATAATTTATTATTTTTTATTAATTATGACCTAGTCGGTATCTATAATCAGTAATGCAAATTGATGAAAATTGATGGACCTTTTCCCATCAGTGTTGATCGCAATTACGTAGTTGACGATAAACTGAATGTATTTTAACAACAAAGCGTTCTTTTATATTTGTTGGATGATTTGACAGAAAGTTGCCCTAAAAATTGCGATTTTGATGGATATAAATAGAGAATTATTTACTTTGATGTTTACTTGGTGTGCATACATGCATCTTTAATGAGTTTGAAATTAACATAATTTATTTATAGACTGTGATGTGAACAGCAATCGAATTGAAATACAGATACTGAAATATGAGCATTACAGAATAATTTTTTAAATATTTTGACTTGTACTGCTTTTAAGTTTAACCATCAAATAATTTGAATGATTGCCAGATGAAACTAAATCGTGAAAGCAAGTGAGAAAAGGGTTTTACAAGAAATTGTTGATTCCTCTTCCTAATTAATTTTTCGGAAACCGTACCATGTAAATTTAATGTTCATCATTTACTGCTTTATTTTACAAAAGTAGGATTTAGTCTTTATTTATTGAGATACAAAATTGCAAGAACTTGATTGCTCCAAATGTTAAGCAAAACAATTTTGTTGTATATACCTGGTGATCCAAGGTAGGGAAAGCTATTTTATTTTGATATTTATTTATCCACACAAACAAAATTTATATGAGTGCACATACATAAAAATGAATAATTTTTTATTGATTTTTAACCATTTTAACCAATTTGTAGCCATTTAGATTAAAAAACAAAAAGGTGATTTTCGCTATGGTGATAAAAACGTTTTTATATTCTAATTATCATATTAATTCAAAATTACAAAAGGAAAGTCTATGGTTCCTTTTAAAATTCGAAAGAATCAGGATCAGGATAATTGGCATTGTTTATGTGTAGAGCGCGGATTTCAAACATATCTCATATGTCATTTTTAATGGTAAATCAAAATAACTTCGTATATCGTATATATATATATATATATATATATATATATATATATATATATGTTTTACAACAAATGAAGTAACGTGATAAAATTATTTGGGTGGTCATTTGATCATTTGTTTCGTTGTTTTTTGTGTTTATTTGCATATTTTCTAATATTATCAATATTTTCATTATTTTGTTTCTAAGACATTATTGTCTCATTGTTAATTTTATTATTTTCTTGCGCATGTGCAAAGTTCACTTTATTTTACATATTATATATTGTAGTAATACTTACATTCATCGAGAAAAAATATAATATAGGTATAACACAATATATCATACTAAAATTTACAAGGAAAATTTAATAAAACACGAAGCTGAAACAAGTACACAACTAACTATGATTCTTTGGCTAGCTCATGTACACAAAATGAAATAGTTATTTGTATAGCAAGGCCAGAAAGTACTACATAGCTGGACGAGTCTGAAAGTTGCGAGACGAGCGGCGTAGCGAGCGAGGCAAGCATCATGCGAGGACAGCTAAGAGTATTTTGGCCGTGGTCTACACAACATTTTTTAGGCGACTACAGTTCAGACTACTAAGCATAGTATAAAATATATTTTACATATAATAATTTATAAGTATATTATAGGTGTTGAAAAAAAACTATAGTTATTTATTGGGTAACAAATTTACCTGTCTGTCCAAAGCGGGTGGAGTAGAATCAAATTCTATATCACTGTTAGACATTTTATATTATCAATTAGATCGGTGCAGCTTATATCAAATTTATAAAACGACAATATAACCTTTCATTTTCCTGAACAACAGTTATATTGGCAATTTTGTACTGCAACTTTGAATTGTCACTTTCAGGCCTACTAATTGCAAACAACTACTTTCAGGATGCAAATACGACCAGAAGCAGACTTTCAGATAAAGTCGCATACAAAAATATCTGTTTGAAATCCATGTTTATTGCTCTTAAAAATCAGACCTGAAACTAAAATTATTTCAAAAGTAGATTTTTG
>JARJEC010010103.1:0-12428 GCA_030264575.1 Tachinus sp. AB-2021 | reverse complement strand
ATATTATGCCGGTTCGGTAACCGGTTCAAACCATCGATTCAGTTCCCGTGTTTTTGAGTAATACTACTTTACGCGTACTGTGAAATTACTACTTTGAGACGGGAATCAAATTTAAAATTTTGCTTTAAACATTAAATGAAACACATTAGGTGCTGCCATAATGAAAAATAGGTATATCGGGCCATAGTATTGTTTAAACATAATTTTAATTTTTTGTTTTTTTTATTTTTAAAAATTGGAAAGCAAGTAAGTTTGCATCTCCTAACTACAACAAACCATTTTTTGAACTTCAATATCCTTGGGAGTAGATAAAGTTAAAAAGATACAGTAACGCATAAAATGTATCCGTTCTTCTCGCAGCAAAATGATCTTTGACAGTTAGGGTTCACACTTGTTTCTCCCGGCAGTTAACGTGAATAAATTCTAACTTTTATCGAAATTCATGTTACGAATTTTTTAGTAGATATTTATTTTAATCTGTGATTTTAGATACTTTCACCAACAAATCGCAATTTTCAGTAGTAGTCCTGTCAAATTAACCAACAAACGAACTTCTTCTAGCGCTGAGATTTTTCTTCATAAAAGTGTAGGTTTAAGTGTTAGAAAAAAAAACGACACCAACGCGGGGGTTTGCGAATTGGTGGAACAATTGAAATATAAAGACAGCTAAGACATAGCTGTCTTTATTTGCGTTTTTCAGTCAAAACCTTTAAATATCTCGAAATGTTTCATTTTTTTTAAATTTAAACTAACGTTACTTAAAAATTTTTGTTCATAATTCGTAATATTTAATAACTATTTTTTCAAAAATTACTTAATTAAGTTCAGAGTTTTATTTCTATAAATTGTAATATTTATTCGTTTTTAAATTAGACTTTTATGAACATTTTTACTGGGTTTGATTTTTTGTTGTGCATTTTTTTATTATAGATTGCATTTTTTGGACTTTCTTGTATAAATATATATATTATAGTAGTTTTTATTCAATTTACTACAAAAAACCGTATTGTATTTAATTTTGTTTAAATTGTTATATATACATCACAATTTTTAGCATTATATGATATATTATATTATTTATTTTAACTTTCTCTAATTTGAGTTTATTTTTAATTTTAATTTACTCTTATAAATCGTAACTATTGGTAATTTTTTTGACGAATAAGATTTTTTTAATTTATTTTATGTGCACTTTTAAAAAAATTATTACAATATTTACTAAATTTTCTGCAATTTTTTCCATTTTTCATCAGTTTTTTTACTATTATTATTACTAAATAAATTGCAATTTTAGTAAATTCTCTGTCATAGATGCATTTTTTAGTGAGTTTTCTAGCATTATACGTAATTTTTAGTCATTTTTTTTACAAATTCGATAAATCCTCTGTAATAAATTAGAAATTTAGTAAATTTTCCTTCATAAATCGCAAATTTTAATGGTTTTTTTGGCATATTCTTTGTGATATTTAATAAAAAATAAAAGTTAGTGATAAACGATCAAAGTAACTAGAAACTATCTAAAAAAACAACAGGCAACCTAATGCTAATTTGGTCATCAAATTAAAAAGTAAAATGTATAATATAATAATACTATAATAAATGGTATCAATGATCCAATTTCTTGTAAACTTTAATTTTTTAAGTTTTTACTATAAATTGTTGATTTTATTGTTCTTTTTTTCTTTATAAAACTCAATTTTAGTTGCTTTCATATAACTGGTCATTTTGGATTTTTTGTAAATTTTGTTGAAGCGAAAATACACCCAGCAAATTTATTTATCGCTTTTTTTAGAAACCGCAATTTTAGTCCGATTATATCCGTAGGTTTTGTTTGTTGTTCGATTCGATTCTCTGCTTTTAATTTTGAAAAAAGTTCTTAGTTTTTTTTTTAATTTTATTATTTATTTTATTAATTAAATTTAAAATTGCGCTTGCATAAAAACATTATATTTTCTGCAACACGAAAAATCGCTCCGGCTAATTACGTTTTATAGAAAGTTGTGAGTGCAATGTGGCGATGATTTAGACTTTTGCAAAATTAACATGATATGTTGTAAGCAGATTCACAATATACACATTTAATTAATTAATTAATTAATGCATTATTAAATTATCTTTGTATATTTTACTTGAATTAAAAACAAAAAATAAATTTAATCCTGTGGTGTTTTAAATTCTAGGAAATGTATGTTGCAAAGTAACTTAAATATTTATTATAAATCACGTTCGACATCATTGAAAATTTAGTTGCGTTCAATAAAACCAGATTTTTGCCAGATTCCATTGCCCGTTTTCCGCGAACCGCAATCCAGACGATAGAATGCACCTTCGAACAATTGGACAATACCGCAGTTTTTGTACTTAAATGTCCCTTTCGGCACAACAACAAATGCTCAGTTGGCATACCAGCCGCATAATTACACATAAAAAATATATACATGAACAATGATAACATAAATATTCCACCGTGTGTGGAAATGACATTGCATTTACTTCTTGCAAGAATTTCAGCCATGTCGATCTCGTTTCAATCATTTTACCACACTCAATTTATAAAATGTTTGATGAAGAAATTCACTTAATTTGTGATAATATTTAGCTTCTGTTAAAGAAAACGATTAATTTATTTCATAATTGAATTTTAATTTTTTAATAGATACGTCAAAAATATTAAAAAAATTCAAATCAAAAAGTTTTTTTTTAATTTAATGCTGTAGTGTGTAGTGCATAATATTCAGCATCTATTAAAAGACGTTTGTTAATATATTTCATAAACAAACACATTTTGACTGTGTTTATAAAAATACCTTGTAAATAAATTGTAATAATATATTTTTACTTTTTAATTTATTCGATAAAATGTGTAAAACAGTTATTTGTGTAGAAATCAAGATTGTATTGTATTTAGTTTTTATAAATAACATTTTTTATAGAAATCAAGTTAGCTTGGTATTTATTATTAATAAAAACAATTGCGTAAAAATCAAGTTTGTTTGGTATTTCTATTTGTAGTTTGTGGGGCCCCTCATGGATTAGGGAAGTTCAAATTTACATTGATAATGAAGGAAATAACTTGGAACAGTTGCTATGATTAAAATAATACACGTAAATAAGTTGTTTTTTGTTAAAAATGCTTGTTGTTGATTTTTTTTTCACATTTAACCGAATAAATTGAAATGTATTAATATTTTATTAGATTTTTTTCATAAGAACTCATTTAATGCCTTTAACAATCATTTCTCAAGTTGTTGCGCATAGGTTGAGAAACACCCAGTATATGTCAAAATTATCGAAACCGCGAAATAATTCTACTACCGTAAACAAATCGAAAGGTTTTTCAAATCAAAGTTTCTTAGATGAAAATCGACCTTTAAACAGGGACTCATGTAAACAACTAGATTTTGATTAACGTTTTGAACGGTTTTTTAGTGATGCCGCCGAATCCAATACCAGATCCGGCCGGATTCATAATAACTATAAAACTTTTAATGTGAAGCCGGTATTATATACGAGCCGCTAATAGCTATTATGAATAATAATCACGTGGGAGCTAGCTAGTCGGCTTCTATTATCATGAAAAATCAAACGTCTGATTTTATAATAGTTTTTTTTAGATCTGGGTTTTTTATCTGCTTTTTTGTTGCTATTTTTATCCCAATCTTCTTATCTTGCAATGGTAGCTTATCTTGCCTTCTTTTTGCTCTCTGTGCTCTAGCACCAGCAAATGTAGTGGAATTATCTCTTGCGCTTTTGAATCCATCTATATCACTAACATTGTTAGTTTATCGGTAAATCTTATTAAGTTTATCCCCTTCGGCATATGTTTGTTGCCAGAATGCTATTCTAACTGACAATTTACAAGGGTTGGACCTTTGACAAATCCTTGTGAAATCCCACTCTAGTATTCTATTCATATTTGCCGTTTTCCGGGATGAGGATTTTGCTATAGTGCAGAGAGTTGCACATGAACCTGATTAGGTATGGCAATTCATTTTTTCGTACTTAAAACATTGTTAAAAGCATTTTTGATTTAATTTTTAATTGTAATGGTATAGTACTACTTTCAAAAATCAAATTTGCTGATCAACATAGCCGCAAAAATAGTTCTATCTTTTAAATGTTACGGTTATTGCTTTGAGGATTGACACATTTTTATCTATGGTATTAATTCATGAAATACCTGCACTTTATAATTACTTGCCTTTACTTTTTTAACCGTCTATGGGTGTATGTATCTTTTATGTATGCTCACCGATTTTTCCGACAATTATGGACCGATTTTGAAAATTCTTTTATTAATAATAAAATTATGTATTATGTATAATAATGCAAGCTGGTTAGTACTTATTTGTTAGGCCTCTACTATCTGCTCTATTATTTCTGTGATATTTCTAATGTGGTATGTTATGTATTAACATAACCATCTATTGTTCTTTTTAAAGGGGCACTTAATGGATTTCTTTTAGCACACATTTTGTAATATAAGTAGACATTTTTTTCATATCTTACTGATCTCCTTTATTACAAATTTCAACAAATTTCAATAATCACTAACAAACTTATCCACGTATGTCGTTAGCTAAATAAACTGATTAATTGTATATACTATTTCTATATACTTTTTATACAAAAACATACAACTGACTTGGTTAAAATAAATTTGTATGGAAGCTTGGAAGTTTAGATTATTTTCTCAAACTCAAAAATTATGAATTTTATAAAAACAGATTTCTACAAAAAATCATAGAATTAGAAAATATACAGGGTAGTAGTAGTAGAGCTTGTTTACCATTAAATTTTTTTGTTTATTTCTGGTTTTTTCATCTGGTTCAATTATTTGCATAAATCAATCCGAGTACCCGTCTTTATTATTTCACGCTTCTTTTTAGATAATCTAG
Organism: Tachinus sp. AB-2021; assembly: GCA_030264575.1. Taxonomy (NCBI): domain Eukaryota; kingdom Metazoa; phylum Arthropoda; class Insecta; order Coleoptera; family Staphylinidae; genus Tachinus; species Tachinus sp. AB-2021. The sequence continues at coordinate 7,530 of JARJEC010010103.1, read as the reverse complement.
ATATTCTTCATCTAGTGTTTTATGGATTTAAAAAAAAAATCAATGTTGGATTGTTAGTGCGTTGTTTGAGCTTTATAAAAAATTGGTTAATCTCTTTTATTAACTACCTCTATTATGAGTACTAATATAAATACAATTTAAATGTTTTTTTGATATTTACATATTGTTTACATTCAATGTTTAGTGTGCACACTTTTGTTAAAATTTGGTTAATTTATTTTATAAATTACCCATACTTAAGAATACATAATTCATAAAAATGCAATTTGAATAAACATTTTTTGCTGAATTATTTTAAAACTATCCTTATTTTGAGTGTATTAGTGAAAATACAATTTACGCAAAAACTACACATTTTTTAAAATACTCAAAAAATAGTTGCGTTAAAAAAATTTAAAAGTAATATTTTAGTGTTGGTGTGTATAGTATAACACTTGTATAAAAAATGTTTGCTGAATTATTTTATAAACCGCTCTTAACATTAGTATTAGTGGAGGTACAATTTCAGTAAAATTTGCAAATTTTGAAAATTATTCAACAAAANAATTTATAGTGAATTATATAAAGCTTGTATAAAAATATTTGCGGAATTATTTATCAACTAATCCTAATAAGAGTGTATTAGTGAAGATACAATTTGAGCAAAATTTACGAATTTTTAAAAATACTTAAAACAATAGTATAAATAATTTCAAAAATAATGTTGTGTACTGGAAAAAATTTGTAAAAAATATTGACTAACTTATTTTATAAACTACCCTTAATACGGCGAAAAAAACAATTTGAGCAAAATTTTCAAATTTTAAAAATACTTCAAAATATTTAGAATAATCCATCTCTATAAATAAAACTTCGTAATGTTACTGTATTGTATAAAGCTTACATAATATTTATTTATGTATTAAGGACATAAAAAATAGATTATAGCGTGAGGAAATGTTTAAAATAATTTAATGCTCATGATACATACAATGTTTTATTTTAATTTGAAATAATTATTTATATAATTTGGTTTAAATTTAAATGAAATTACATGATGACGCCATGCTTATTTGATTAATAATTCACATAAAACATTGTTTCTATGGAGACTATTTATTATTTTTCAAATTATTTTAAATTTAAACATGTTCAAAATCGAGCAGTCAAAAATTAAATTAAAGGTTAAGATTTTCAACTTAAATGTCATTGAATTGATAGATCTAACAATTTTTGTAGCATGCAATGAGATGTTTGATTGATGTATTTTAACAGTTGTTGAATTTTTTAATTGCTTGGCAACTTTATGTCTCTAGGGCAATAAAAGGCCAATGCCGCCCGTCTTTTTAAAAATAACATAAATAAAATATTGATTTATTTAACACAAACTACCCTTAAATGAGTACATGAGCAAACTTGTATTGTTGAGCAAAATATAGATATTTTCAAAAATCAATATACATAACAATGTTTTCACCGTCATATTAATTTATTCTAATATGAATATATGGCAATTGATTACTAAATTTATGTACATTAAGTAATTTTTGCAATGTTACAAATTTAAATAATAACCAATACGTGGCATTGTGCAAAATTAATATAATATAGGAAAACATGGTTGTGACACCCTGTATATCTTAGTGTATCTATGTGTGTGTGTTGGCCATATAAAGGCGAAGGGAAAGTGGTTCAGATCACGCTCGACTGGTCTCGGTTCCTGCGGTAAACTGTACGTAACTTAATGAGCCCGCGCGCGCCTATCTAAATGAAATCATTTTCCACAAGCAAATCGTCGTTCGCATAAAAGTCCAGTCGTTTTGTTGTCCGAGAAGGTTGTGTTGTGGTCCCACACACCGGAAGATCGATTCTCCGTCGACATCCGATCCAAACACATAAATCACCTTAATAATCTTGCGCAATTGACTTAATGAGAAACACATTTACTCCGTGATAAGTTGAATATTAATTAGAAAGCTCAGTTTGAATTCAATTCTCAATTTGCACGATTTAATGATAAATATCGACAACTAGCTAAATTTTAAAACAATTTTAATTTATATGTTATTTTATAGCAAATTTATTAGTAATTGTCACTTCTGCTTTGATTCTAAACCGATTTCTAGAAATTTTATAGGAAATATTTTTAATGCGAGCATAATATTGTGTTATGTTATAAGTTGCCCAATTATGACAATTTTAATTTGTGATGCGCAATTTTAAACAAAATTTAATTCATTAAATTTATTAAAAATAATATTTTTTCATTGAAGCCTTAATTTTGAACTTATGGACCGTAGGGTTAGAAATTTTATTGAAATTTGTTTTAAAAGAGAATGAAGAAACAATAATATTGACATAATCTGGTTAATATTTTGACAGTTTTAATTTATTATGTGTCGTTTTATGGAAAATTTAATTTCACGTCATTTATTTATTATTAATGATCATTTTCTATTTCCGTCTTAATTTTGAATTTATATAGCAAGAAATTGATTGAAATTGACTTTAACTCAAACTGCAAAGTATTTATATTAATTTCGTGAACTTTGAAACAAAATTTAATCTAATCAATTTATTTCCAGTCATAATTTTTAATTTGAGCTTCATTTTGGACTTACAGATTTGATTGAAATTGATTTCAGCGAAAGCTAAAACGTTGGCATAATTATTTGCTTAATATTTTTAATATATTCATTTTATGAAGTTTATTTTAAAGCAAATTCAGTTCTAATCATATTATTTTCATAATATTTAATGTAATGTAACTTACGAATAGAAATCTGATTGAAATTGATTTTGACGAAAACCGAAAAGTTACAACATTATTTTGAAGCTAATTCAATTCTAATCAAATTATTTTTAGCTATAATTCTCAATTTGCGCATTAATTTTGGATCTATGCTTGCTTATATATTACATTTTAAAAGTGCATTATTGCTGGTAGCTTTTTCATTTTTATTCTTGTCTCCATAAAATGACAAAACAACACTCTCAATGTGTGGTAAAATTATATTATGAACAAAGATTAAAAATGATCGAATATTCTTGCAAAAAAAATCACTCTGATAGACAGAAATGGTTTCAATTACAAAAACTATTTGTTGGCAATTTTACATGAAATATTAAAATTTGATTGCACTGATAGATAAATGATTAGATGTTCTGGCCTTCTCGTTCGCGTATAACGTAATTTCACACGATTAGTCCAAGCGGTCGCGTTGTATATATGTATGACTGTTGTTGGTAAAGGTCAACAGCGTCCTGTTCACGGCTTCTGGTCGGGCCACATCAAAGGATTCAATTAAAAAGAGAGGAGAGGAAAAAACAGAACGCTAAAAATCTCTAGGAATCCCGAACGCTTGTTACAGATATGGGACTTAATTCCTGAGATAAACATCTCCTCTCTTTGGATGGCGTTCTTTCTCTTCTCGAAAAGCAACCTGCCGATGTATTAAGCGTATTATAAGTGCGAGAGTCCATCCTGCGCCCATCTCGCTTGTTCGCCTCCTGCCAGCCAGGCCAGGCCGCAACCAGAAAGGTTGGCTCCGGCTCACTGATTTACCGATATCACTTCACTCATTTATTGCCCATAAATTAGCGGCGGAAACGTTGTCAACTCTTACATACAAACACACACAAAAAATCAAATGAATTACCTGCATTTCTCCGCCGGACCACTATTTGTTTGTTTGTCATGCCGTGAAATAATACAAACTCAAATCAAATATTAGCTGCACAATTTTAATCGTTTATTTTTTTTTCAGAAAGTATTGCAGAAATGATACTGCTAACGTCAAATATGTTTAGTCATAATTTTTGTCGGCTGCCACAAATTTTATTATTTATTGTGAGAGTGGTCAGAATTGTTATTACGCAGTTTCTAATTCTATGCTTGTATTGAACGAATCGAAATGTGCTGTATAAGTTCAGTAAAATTATTAATAATTTATTTTTATAGAAAATCGAGTGATTCCAATAAAATGCCACTTTTGAGGTAGTTTTAATATTTTTTAAGTTAACTTTTTATTACGTCATTAATGTATTTTTTAAATGGCAATTACGAATATTGATGCAAACAGCATTATAAGTTCATCCTAATCTCATAAAATGATTTTACATACAAAATCAAGTCACAAATGCTGCCATCATTAAGACCTAAGACTCGAAATTAATAATAATTTGTCATTAATATCAATAAATAACAACATACTGAACTATATAAAATAAATAAAATAATTTTGATTGTTTATAAATTAAAAATTTATCTTATCAAAATGACTGTAATACCAACGTCATTATACTGTATTTTGGGAAATTCTATTATTATTAATCTTATCTATTTTTATCTTGGCGAAATTTTGAAGAAAGCAATCTTAATCTTGTTATCTCAGTTTTAATTTACATTGCCTTCTTAATAAAATTCAACGATTAAAATAATAAATTTTTTGCACAAACAATTTTTTGAAATGAAATTTTATCCGAATTTTAAATATGCGGACAATAATAATAATAATTTTTTAAATTGCATTAATTAATCGGAACTTATTTTTCTCAATTGAATGACAATTGATGCTATTCCGCTGCTATCGCGCTGTGAAAGTTTGGATAATTGTGATGAATCACAAACAAGTTAATCAACAAATAAACGTTACGATAATGTTCGTGTTTGCACTGACAAAATGATAAACAATCTGTGCGCTAGGTGAAATAAAATTATTATTATTATTATTGCCCATTATCTCGCAGCGATTTATAAAGTGAGGAATTGTTATTTATATAACTTTCACGCATATTGAAAAAATTTGATATGGCTATTTCCCTCTCTATAAATTAGATTCAACTTTCGGTGAAAATTACCCTTATGCAAGAATTACAGCGATAAGTGCACTGGCGCTAAGAAAAACAATTAATTAAACAAATCAAACTTGACAAATTAATTAATATCTGTCAGTGTGAGCTACAAAACCACATCCAACCTCATCAATGTACACAAATCGGATTAATTAATATCTGTCGGTACCCGATATTTTTAACAAGTTTAATCAAGCATTTGCTCGGCTAAATAACTACTAAATATATTTCGTGCAATGAAAATTATCTAGAAAAGTTTGCATTCAAAATTTGTTTGTTTTTAAAAAACCGTACTCGTTTATTTTAATTGTAATTTGATTGTAAATAAGAATCATAATAAATTTATGTAACCATATTTTTCAGGCAAACTTTTTGATCATTTTCAATGCACTGATATTACTGTTGCCAATTTCCTATTATAACAATAATTATTTAAGCGGAAATAAAAATCACATTGAGATATCCGCATGTGATGTGAATTCACATTTTACGAAATTTATTCAACATTTATTTACATTTTAACTTTTTCTGCCCTTTTGTTGTTTTGTCAACAGTTACAATTTGTTTTGACTTTTGCAGCATTTTATGTGGGTTTTTCAATATTTACTTATATTTTGTCAATATTTCAACATTCCGCAATATTTTCTGAAATTATTAACACTTTTTAGCATTCCTTTTTCTTTCAACAGTTAGCAACGTAAAAAACAATTTAATATAAATATAAAATTTCCCCAAAATTGTGATTTATAAAGTAAATCACTCTAACAAATGCTAAATTACAAAAGGAATATTTTAAAATTGCGATTTATGAGAAAAAATCTACTAAAAATACAACTTATGCCACATATATTGTAACAAGCGATTTTTGATAGATTTTTTTTCAAAATTGCAATTTTTTAAATAAATAATACAATAAAAATTGCGAATTGGAATTTAAAAAAACAAAAAACGCAGTAAACATTTGCATACAAAATTTAAAATAGAAAATTTACTAAATATTGTAATTTATCAAATAAAAAATAATAATTTCAAAAAAATTATATAAAGTTTTAGTATGTCAGACAAAATGCAATATTTGATATGAAACAGAAAGTATATAAAAATGTTCAACTTAAACAAAAAAACGAATATTATTCTTACAAAGAAGTTTTACCTAAAAAAATTGGAACCGAACAATTAAAATAAATTTATTATGCATTATACAAATATTTATCGATATTTTGCACCTTTTATTGCCGTTTTTCGCTTCTTTTAATACTATACTTCAATTTGAGACGTCAATAATAAATTAAATTAAATTTCTTGTCATTTTACAAACGTTCATTGATATTTTTTCAGATTTTATTGACGACACTTTTCAATTTTTCTGGACACTTTTTAGTGTTCTTGTCGACTGATAATATATAAATAATTATTGATATTTTGCAGCTATAAATTATTTTTTAACATTTTAATAATATTGACGATTTTTTAAACATTTTTGCAAGGTTTTTTTAATTGTTTACATTTCTTGATATTTAATAAACAAAAAAAGTAAAACAAACTTTTTCGTACTTTTTCAACTTTTCTTGACGTTTTGCGACATTTATTTTAATATGTTTCGTGACGTTTTAAAAATATATACAACTTTTTTCTACCATATCACTTTAATTTTAATAAATCTTTCCATATTTTTTTGAATTTTTTATCGACATAAAGTCAGTGTGAGTGGTTATACGTCCTCTCTTGTAGTAAGAATATAACCAGTATAACAATACCAACTTGACAAAAATCAAAAAGATTAAATGAAAAGTTTAAAATCTTTAATTTATTTGTTGATTAACTTGTTTGTGATTCATCACTATTATGCAATTAATTCATTAATTTATCGATATTTTAAACGGTTATTGATATTTTTTATTTTTTTTCTCAATATTTTATTGAAACGACACAGCCAAATGCAGGAATTTGCCATGTTTTTTTTAATAGTTTCAAATAGTAATGCAACCGAATCCACTTTTTGGTCGGAACCGGGTACTGCACTAAAAATAAAAACCGGAACGGAATCTGAGACCAGACCGTATTCTTCTGGATCCATAACAATATAATATTACTGCTGCTGAGGCGATTTTTCTCTCTCTCGCAAAATGTTAAAAAAGAAAAAATCAGCACAGTTAAATTTTCAATTTTTTGTTCATAAATTGAGTTTTTTACAGAAAACAAACGCCAAAAGAGGTTTTGTTCTTAAATATTTTTTGATAACATTTAAAAAATATTTTTTTATTTTAATTTTTTTTAATTTTTTTCTCTATATATTTTATTTACTTTTTTATGGAAAATATTCTTGTTTATGCAACACAAAAAATATCTAAATTTCTTATAATTTAATCAAATTAAAAAAGTATTACTTAAATAAAATAAATCATAATTATTTGCATTTCTTTACATTTTACAACATTTTTTCTCAAAATTTGGTACATTTTTTTCCGTTTTGGACATTTTGTACAATTTCAGATTTTTTCAACATTTTTTTAATCGAAATTACTGCAGTTTCTAGATTTTTTAACATTTTTCTAATATTTCTAGTCATATTTAGATATTTGCCGTTATTTTTATTTTGTTTGACATTTTTTAACGTTTTCCAACATTTTTTAAAACTATCATTTTACAATATTTTTCTACATACCTATTCTAAAAATTTCATTTTTTGAGATTCCT
>JARJEC010010080.1:0-12576 GCA_030264575.1 Tachinus sp. AB-2021 | reverse complement strand
AGCTATTAATTAATAAACAAACCTGGGTGGGTGGGTCCCCACGATTTGAAACACTGCTACATATTACTTATCTAAGTAACCTGCCCGCCCACCCAGCTATTATTTAATATATAAATTGGATATTAAAGCTTTCTTTTGCGATTATATTTTTAGAAACATTTTGGGTAGATTTATAGTCCAATTTTTTGATTACTCAACAGCTGGGTGAGTGGGTGGGTCCCCACAATTTCAATTATTGCAACAGATTACTTATCTATGTAAACCCCCCCCCCCCCCCCCCCCCTATTTATAAAAAAAAAAAAAAAAAAAATTTTAAAATTCAATTTAAAAAAAAAAAAAAAGGGGGGGGGGGGGGGGGGGGTTTACTTAGATAAGTAATATGTAGCAGTGTTTCAAATCGTGGGGACCCACCCACCCAGGTTTGTTTATTAATTAATAGCTGGGTGTGTGGGTGGGTTACACACACCCACCCAGGTGTTGAGTAATCAAGAAATTGGACTTTAAATCCACCCGAGATGTTTCTAAAAATGTAATCGCAAAAGAAAGCTTAAATGTCCAATTTCTTTATTAATTAATAGCTGGGTAGGTGGGCGGGTTACTAATTCAAAATAACAAATAAAAACTATATGGTTTCTTTAAAAATTGTTAGATGTCGTTTTCGGAATAACCGGCAGTGATACCGACTTCACAAATATCACAATAAATTTCTATGTATACCGCTCGTTCACGGGATTTTCATATATATGCCAAACGTTCGGCTCGATTCCGCTTAGAACACTCTCTCAAAGCCGAGACGCCAGGCGCCAGTCCTATTATACTTCTGCAGACTGCGGCGTGGAAACAACAACTTACTCACTCATAATATTTAACATCAATATTTCTTTTGTTTTGCATGTATAGTGAAATCTCAAGTTTTGGACACATCCAATAAGCGGACAAATCCCATAACCGAACAGTTTAGAATGCACCGGCATACATTTATGTAATTTTTGACTTTCTTTTAAGCGGACACCTCGAACAGGCGGACAAAATCAGTTGCACCGTCAGTGTCCGCTTAACGGAGATTTCACTGTATATGCACTAGTATAAATTTCATTGTTTAGGTTCATAAGTAACAAAATTAAATAGCTTTACCTATGGCTTCGGTAACCCGGTATATAATTGTCTCATTTTAATTATTTGTTTTTATTGGCATAACTTAGTTATTTGTATAGATCAAATGACGCTTTTTGTTAACATCCAATTTGAGTTAAAATCAAAATATTGAATGCACTGAATAAAATTACAAAGTTTTCCATAAACAAATTTAATAACAAAAAAATACATAAAATAGTTGAATTAGAAAAACGTTAGTTGATGGCCCCTTTATTATTATCATATAATATAATTTTATCAAATTTGTATATATTTAACGCATAAAAAATATGAATAAATATATTAACTACTACTAAAACAGTTATTAATAATAAACATCGTATAATTCATAGATATTTTTAAATTGGAACCAATTTTTAACCGAATGTTGTAGTTCGCACAATTGCAAACTCGCAAATCTATTTTTACAGCCAACATAACTGTATATGCTGCATATGTTGTTTAAATGAACGTTTACTTTGGATTGAAAAAATAAAATGTATTTAAACACGACTATGGCAATCGTAACTTTAGATGAAATTTTTAAATTGTCACCGAACAAGAGGATTTTTTATGTAAAAAAGCAAATAAAAAAATCTTATTATGTGAATTGTTTTAAAATTGGCATTGAATGACACATATATAAATTGACAGAATAAATCATAACACTACCAAATATAAATTGCGTAAATGTTGAGTTGTGAATAAAAGCAGCGGTTTTAAATGTTTAGAAAGCATATGTCATTGTAATGCAGTTTTTTTAAATAATGAATATAATTTCATGTTCACGGAGAGAAAGCGGGAAATAAATTGCGAATATTATAATAGCGTTGGGATGTTTCTCGGACCATATAAATTTAACAACATGATAAATGAAAAAAAAAACAAATAACAATAGTTACTTTATATGATCTTCATTTACATATACTAATTTTATTTTTCGTCAGTCAGCGAATAGTTGAGCTTTTTATACCTGCATACAAATGCGGTTTCCTTTTGAGACTTGCAACTTGTATCTTTTATTGGTGACTACGTGCTAACCTTGCATGTCCACTACAACTTTTTCTATGTTCTTACATCAAAAGCAATAAAATACAATACAAGTTAAATTGCTTTTTTCATGATCTATTTTATATCTGCCAGTTTTTATAAAATAGAAATGTTGAAACTAGCATTTTGATAATTATAAACCGATTCTAACGTTGTGGAACTGACATTCAATTTCTTTAATGATACGCGGTTTTCCTCCCGTCATACAACATGTTTTCCGCATCAAAATCATTTGCACGCATCAGCTAGTTACACGTTGTGAACCGTTACAAATTTATTTAAATGATTCTACACCAACTGAACTTAATTTCTAAAGACATTAGCATTTATACGATAAATATAAATATTATATCATATTTATTTTAGAAAAACTAAGTTAGGGTATAACGACAATGGGTTCTATTGCTACTGTGGTGTTATTATTCCACACTGTGAGGTGTCAGTTATTATGAGACTATAATGCAATACATATAATACCTCAGTAAGATTGTTGTTGATCACCTTCATTTTTCAAAAAAATTTAAATGACGTTCTTGTTCAATTGCTAATTTTAAATCTATTTTATCTAATTTTATATTTGCTCATAATGTTTCTAAAAATTTAATCGCAAGAGAATGTCCAATTTATTTATTAATTAATAGCTGGGTGGGCGGGCGGGTTACAGAGATAAGTTATCTGTAGAAGTATTTGAAATCGTGGGTACCCACCCACCCACCCAGCTATTGAGTAATTAAGAAATTTACTTTAAATCTACCTGAGATGTTTCTAAAAATTTAATAGCAAAAGAAAGCTTTAATGAATAATTTGTTTATTAATTAATAGCTGGGTGCGTGGGCGGGTTACACACACCCGCCCAGCTGTTGAGTAATCAAAAAATTGGAAAATGTCCACCCACGATGTTTCTAAAAATTTAATCGCAAAAGAATTCTTTAATATCCAATTTCTTTATTAATTAATAGCTGGGTGGGTGGGCGGGTTACATAGATTAATTTTGTAAAATTTACTTCAAATCACGTTCAACTCTTCTAATGCTTAAGGACTATTTACATTTGTCACTTTGGATGGTCATTCCGGATGAATTAACCAATGTAAAAAGTGTAAATAGAATTTTGTTTTATTGTCATCAAAAGTGGAATAAAATTTGAATGCAATTTACACTTGTTCACTTTGGATAGACATCCCAGATGAATTATCTAAGTTTACATAATTTTACGCGCAGTTGGCGGTTAGATCCAGGCCGCCACAGTTTTTTTATTCATTACTATTGTGTGGCATAGTATAAATAAAAGTAAATAGAATAATTTTTCATTAATTAAATGTGCCAAGCTATTTTGTCAATGATATGTTGCAAATCGTGCAGTTTTGTCATTGCATATTTCCTTAATCTTAATCCTATTATAAGGATTGAAATACTTAAATTTTTTTGCTTGTTAAGACCACAGTGTCCGTTAATCAGTTCTGCGAACCTTCGCAGTTTGGTTCGACTCATTTGCGGTACTTCCTTTTGAGTATTTTGTGTTGGTTCTGTTAGGAATAGTCTTTTGTGATACATCCCCTTACAGTTTTTCTACAAGTTATTGTCTTCTTTTGCAAGTTTGCGTTGGATTATTTCTTTTCAGGTTTTGTGTGTAATCCCGAATGTGGGTTCTGGTCCAATAAATGTCTAAGTTTTTCTCTTTTTAACTAACTGGTCCGCTTTAAGGTTTTCTTCTATGCCTTAGTCTTTTGGTGTTCAGACCAGGCGTACTCTGTTGTTTGTGGCCATTGCCTCCAAGCTATCTATTTAAGCTCTTATCTATGCAATAAAAGACCAGTTTGGATTTTATTACTGGCGATCGTAAGGCCTATAATGCTGCTTGGCTGTCGGATAAGATGGTAATCGGTCTGTTGAATTGAACTCCCGACTCTATAATGTGCCTGTCACACCACTCAATGGCGGCCACTTCCGCTTGTAAAACTGAGGCATATTTACCCAGGAATAATGGAAATTGTTTCCCCCGGTGTTTGCCTTCATATATTCCAGCTCCAGTGCCATTTTGGTTTTTGGCCTCATCTGTGTACCAAATGTTTTCTTGCCTTGCGCCCCTATAGTTTTCTTTTGACCAGTCGTCTTGCGAAGGTATTACTACATCAAAAAACCTTTGAATGCGGTAACATTTCATTAAGTCTGATCTAGTCATCAGAGTTTTTCATCATGCAACAAGTTTGTAATACTTGGTCTGTGAGGCCCAAGATTAGAAACGTGTTCATTAGTCACGTTTTCCAAATGAATGTGGAAGGTAAGTTTGGTGTCAATGGTGGCTTCCAGATATTTTATTTCCTTTGTCAATAAAAGCGTAGTTCCATACATTTTTAAGATTTTTATATCTTCGGTGTTTTGACGCTTTATAAAAGGAACAATCGCCTTTTTCTTGGGTACACTGATAGTCCCTCTTTAGTACACCATCTTTCTACGGTGTTTAGTGCAATCTGAATCAGGTTAGATACGGTTGCCTCAAACTTTCCGATTATAAGGATGGTGAGATCGTCCGCATATGCTATGGCAAAGATCTATATCATTTAGTGACTGTAGTAAACCGTCAATGACAAGGCACCATAGTAACGGTGAGAATTTGGTCGTTAAAATACTCTAACTCGAAAACTAGAAATGCTACAAAAATTCTGATAAGGTTGTCTCGTGCTAATTTTCTGAGATAAATTTAATGGTGGTAAACAGAATTTTCCAAAATTTTTTTCCAAGGAAAACGTAATTTTTTGCAATTAGTCGTTTTCTATTATGGCTTCTATTTGGTTTATTTCTTAAGTTATGATAACGCAACTAACATGGAATATTCCTCCAGCTCTTCTCTATGACCACTAAAATATGACTACAATTGAACATTGTAGTTATATTTGTTACTTGTTTCTGTATGTGCTTTTCTTAAGTTACGTAGTTGTCCTAGTTATTGAAACACAGTTTTTTAAGATCAATAGTTGTTATTTTAGTGAAATAAACAAAATTCTTGGATTGATTTATACATTTTTCAAAATATTCTTGCAAATTAATTTTAAACAAAGTATTACAACGAGGGTTGCCAGTAAAATTAGATTTGTGTTTTTTTTATTAAAACATGTTTATTTGCAATAACACTTTGTAAATAAATACATGGTGGATACTAATATCAGTCCAATGCTTGCTCATTTTTTATACATTTTTTTATGCAACATGCAATTAATGAAAATTAAATTTTCTATCATTGCTAAGCAATTTTTTAAAATATTAAATGGTAAGCCCTATTTTTTAAATTTTATTTGAGTAGGGCTCTTTTTTCTGATTTCAAAAATGTGTGAGCATGGATGACAAAAATTTTAGGAAAGAATTAAACAAAATAAAAATTATTAACAAAAATATTTTTAATGGAGCGTCATATTGGCCATGAAATAGAAAATAAAATACAAACATCAAGTGTGATATACATTTAAATTAATTTTAATTAATTTGATATATTTTTGATACAGGGAAAGGTGTAAAACTCACAATCCCAAAGAATAAATTTATTCAAAGTGGTTAACAAATTGTTTACAACGGCGCATTAATAAAAGCCACTTGTTAATTATACTGTTTATTTTCTTTTTTTTCAAATGTTTTGTTATGTGAGGTCATACTTGTGATACATTATTAAAATTAAAAAAAAACGAACTCTATTCAAATAAAATATAAAAATAAGGATTGTCATTTAATATATAAAAAATGAGTATTGTTGATCAAAAATAACAAATGTTAAACACAAATGCTTCAGAGGAGATTCAATTATTATTTTATGTAACATACAAAAATTGGATTAAAAATAAAGGAAACACATCAAAATCAACTCGCATAAACCAGGAAAAGTTTAGAAAATAAAAATTATTAAAAAGTTTAATTATTCGATTCATTGCAAAAATGAGTGTGTATAATTTTATTTCAACTTACTTATTGATTTTTTAATTGAATTGTTTTATCATAAATTTATTTATAATGATTGGTTTTAGTAATTCGAATACTATTTCTGTTAGAAGTGTTGGACTCCAGTTGTGAAACCGATCGATTTTGTATCCCTATATCTTGATGACTGTTGATGTTATTATTCGGTTTACATAAAACACTATTTTTCACGATATTTTTGATTGGTAGCGCCGAATATCAAACCAAACTGCGCCAGTTACATGCCGTGAGGTGTAACAAATTTATTTGAATGGTTCTACAACTACAATTGAAGTTAACTTTTAAAGTTATAGTATTTATATATTTTATCAATGCTGATCTAGCGTGTGACTCGAATGTATTGTGTTGAGACTGCTGCGTAACCTGCAGGCGTTGTCATTATGCATTGTGAGATGCAGGTGTCAACCAGAAGTATTAAAATACGAGTCTATACCTGCACCGAATAAATATGTTTTTAAAATATAAAGTATATATAGGTCAGTCAATGGGGAATTTGAAATTATAAAATGTATTAGCAGGACAATTTTTGATTGTTTGTTTAAAAGTTCTCCTTCGGCTACAGACCGCTAAAATCCACCAAAATTTCTCGGTTGCTATTGGTTGGATTTTCATTTTCTTTTTTTTTTCTAAACGTACAGAAATATATTTTAAATAACTTTTATGTACATTTTTTACATAACTTTGCAAAGTGCTACAAGCAAAAAATTGTGTTTTTTTTTAAATTATTTTTCTTATTTTATACATTTTTGATTATAAGAAAAAAGTTTTGTAAAAAGCAATCAAAAGTTATTTCTATGCAACAAAAGAACAAAGAACGGAAAATAACTTAGAAATTATTCTCTTTTTCGTTTGTTTTATAAAATCAATGAACAAATTTTAGAAAAAAATCTATAAAAACTAGTTTTTGTTTTGCCCAAAAAAATTAATTTTCAAAAAAATAAAAAATAAAAAATTTTTAGAAAACATTTTTTGACAAAAAGAAATATTTCACTACATTTTATGTCAATAAATAATTTTTTACTTCAAAGTTAACTAAATCAATTAAAAAAACCTCTTTCTCGTGGCTACTCTAATAACGCCCTCTATTATGCGGACATAAATTAAAAGTATTGGTAACGGCAATTTCAACATAATTAAATCTGTCTCTTTCAAAATATTTTTAATTTATCTGACCCTCCCATCCACCCAGATGTTGTGCCATCCAGAGATTGGATATTAATCTAACTTTTTATTATTATTAAACAACCAACACTAGTCCTCTGTTTTTACTGTTTAAAAAATCACAACGGTCAAGTGATATTATCCAATCTCAGGATTACACAATTGCTGGGTGGGTGGGCGGGTCACATAAATTTAAACTATTAGTAACGGCAATTACAATATAATAAAAACTGTCTTTTAAAATATTTTTCATTTATGTGACACACCCACCCACCCAGATGTGTCATCAAGAGATTGGATATTAATCCAACTTTTTATTATTATTTGACAACCAACATTAATCCTTTGTGATTCTATTTTTTACACATTAGCTGGGTGGATGGGCGGGTCGCATGAATTTAAACTATTGGTAGCGGCAATTGCAAGAAAATTAAAACTGTTTTTTTAAATATTTTTCATTTATGTGACCCACCCACCCACCCAGCTATTGTCATCCAGAGATTGGATATTAATCCCACTTTTTATTATTATTTGACAACAAACATTAGTCCTCTGTGATTCTGTTGTTTAAAATAATCACAACAGGTTATTTGATCCAATAGCTTGGTGGGTGGGCGGTCACTCTTTTTCGTTTGTTTTATAAAAACCAATGAGCAAAATTTAAAAAAAAATCTGTTAAAACTAGTTCTTGTTTAGCTTAAAAAAATAAATTTTCACAAAAAATAGAAAATAAAAAATTTTCACAAATTAAACTTTCTAAAATATTTTTTTAGAAAAAGACACAACAGGTAAGTGATATTATCCAATCTCTGGATTCCACTTTAGCTGGGAGGGTGGGCGGTCGCATAAAATTGACCTATTGGTAACTGCAATTGCAAGGAAATTAAAACTGTTTCTAAAATATTTTTCATTTACGTGACCCACCCACCCACCCAGCTATTGTGTCATCCAGAGATTGGATATTGATCCCACTTTTTATTATTATTTGACAACTAACATCAATCCTCTGTGATTCTCTTGTTTAAAAATAATCACAACAGGTGAGTGATATTATTCAATCTCTGGATTAGACAATAGCTGGGTGGGTGGGCAGGTCGCAAAAATTTAAACTATTGGTAACGGCAATTGCAAAGAAATTAAATCTGTTCTTCAAAATATTTTTATTTTATGTGCTACATGCAAAAAAGGCGTTTTTTAGAGGGTGCTGTTTTAAATGTTTTCTATCTGCTTTTCTATAATAGTTATGAAAAATATCTTCAAACAAAAGTTGTAGGACCTACAATTTTCTACAAGTTGTGTCTGAATAGAAATGTTGTGACGCAAAAACAACCCACCACAAAAAGCGGCAAAGTCAACGTCGTTTTTAAAATATTCTAGTTAAGGGCCAAATTTAATTTTCTAAACTTTACAAATTAACAACATAATAAACAACATAATTAATTATTGAAAAAAAGTTTCTCGGTGTTTTTTGTTATTTAATGATTTATTGTGCTTTTTCTGTTTATTCTTTTTACTTTTTATTAAGGGCTGAGTTATTTAATCAATATTAAAAGTAATTTTATTGTAGATATTAAAAAATGTTAAAATAAAAGTTACAGGGCCTACAATTTTGATGTCACAACATTTTTTGTGAGACTAATATTTTCAACCCTGTCGAGTAAATATCCCCATTAATGGTAAATTTTTTATCTATTTGTATATCAACATTAGTTTATATACATATATATATATATATACCCTGTAACTTTCTTTTAATATCTTTTAAATATCTACAGTAGAATCGCGTTATTATTAATAAAACAACTCACCACTTAATAAAAAGCAAAGAGGATACACACAAATGTAAAATAAATCAATAAATAATTTTAAAAAATTTAAAATTTTTTTTATCGATTGTGTATTATGAAATTATGTAATTAATAAATACGAATTTAACCATTAACAAGAATATTTGAATAACGGGGTTGAATTTGAAGTCATTTGTGGTGAGTAGTTTATGCGTCACAATTTTTTTTTCACATAAAACTTATAGGAAATTGTAGGCCCTAGAAGTTTTGTTTAAAGATTATTTTGATAACAATTATAGAAAAGCAGATATTTAAAAAACGCCGTTTTTTAGCTTGTAGCACTTTTCCTTGCAAAGTTTTGCAACACAGTTTCATATAAAAGTTATTTAAAATAATTTTCTGTACAATTAAAAAAAATAAAATAAAAATTCAACCAATAGCAGTCGAGATATAAAAATCGCCCTTATCTCTTGACGCACAAAGAAATTTTGCTAGATTTTAGCGGTTCGGGGTTGACTTTTAAGCGAATAATCCAAAAATTGGCCTGATAATAGATTTTGTAAATATAAGGCACCTTTTGAGCCAGGTTGACTCGGCTAACAATAACAGAAAGTGTACATTAAAAATATGTAATATCAGTTGAACATATAAAAAAAATCATTTAAAAACATTCAAATAATCTAATTTATCAATAAAGATGCACATATAATATATGCAAATTGCACATATATGTCGATTTACACTAATACACAAAAACGATGTTAAATTTAAAAAAATATAATTGGCATATTTTTCTTTTACTAACATATCAAAAATAAACATATTTTGTATATTTACCGTACTTTAATATAATACAAATAACAAGCTAACCAACCGGATTTTAAAAGTCATCTGCTTTTTTGAATTTTGAATAAATTATCACATTTTCTCACATACAAAATATGTACACATTACTCAATCAATATGACTAATCTCGTTATGCTTGGATGGACTTAATTTAAAAACAAAAATTTGCATGTTGCGGGGTTTTATCCTTTCATTTTTTTATATAATTTAATAATCTTCCTTTTTTAATAAAATATTTGTAAATTGAGTTATTTTTGGGGTAGAAAATAAAGATTAATCGAAAGTAACAGTTATTAAGGAAATTAATTTAAATAAAAACTATTTTGTAAAAAAGTATAAATTTCTTTACTGTAGCTTTCAGAGAAAGTTTTTAGGAATAAAAAGTGTTTCGGTAACTTTATAAAGTTAATGAAGTCAAAACAGTCGAATCAGTATTTTTATACGAAGACATATTTATACTTCAGTGATTTAACGCATCCGGGTTTTGATGCAATAAAAGGTTATTGGACGTGAGGAGTTGAAATGGGGTGCAAATGGAAACATGCACGATACGATTTAATCATTAAGTTGTAAAATAAATGAGTTAGCTTTTGATTGTAATAAATTCTATATTAAATGCTTCACGAAAAAAAAAGTTATATTATATTGCTCCAAATCAAAATAGCTTATTTGATAAAAGAATAAATTTATTTATACTTTAGATGAAATCAAATCTAACGAATCTTAATATTTGCTTATAAAAATCGATACTACCAATATACTTTTTTCATGTGCGTAGATATATCGAAATATTAGAGATGAATGCTTCTGCTGCACACATTTTAGCAGGAGATAGCTTAAAGCTCTATGAGATCGCTTTTTGACGTTATGATTTATAAGATAAAATGTAGCCAGGAGTAGATATAGAAAGCAAAATATATGAGACTAATACATCAATATGATTTTTATCAATTCTCGTGCAATATCCAAAAATCCGAATGATAATTACTAAGATTAATTGAAAACTTTTCCCGCAAAAACATTTTTGCTCGCAAAATGTTTTTAAAGTGCAAAGTAGTAAACATAGAAATGCTATAATGAGATAAGTTTTAAGATTGGGGTTGTAAAATGGTAACCGTTTGCAGAAAGAAGTGTGTAATAAAAAAATTTTAAATTGTGACGAATATTGTTGGTTGAAATTCGATAAATCCTTTATTTGCGAATAAAATAAAATTGCTTATAGTTCATACTATCTTAATACATAACAATTATTATTTGTGTGTAGAATACAGAATGCATAATGCAGACGATATTATTCACAAAACACCGTATTGTAGGAAATATTAATAGGTTACTGAATTGCTGCTGCTGAACTTAGCGTTATATAAACGTGTGAAATTAGAAACGACTGCATCTGAAATCTTTACCTACACATATTTTGTTTAACCTACTATATATTTGTGTAGTTGCAGCACGTTCCATAAAATAAATCCTCTACCGTTGTATATACGATAATAAATTTTGCAGTCAATGATTTATTTGTGATAATGGTTTATGTGCAATAAGTATTAAAATAGAGTATTTTTCAATTTATTTTTATGTATTAAACATCAATACGTTATACGTTACGTATTTTTACCAATTGATACAATCCTTATGGTAATTGTGACGATTTATGTGCGGATATACTTTACAAGCAAAACGTATTATAGATTACATACAATACAATTGAGCAGACCAGCTTGTACCTGAATTGATATTATCAGAAATATATATATATATATATATATATATAGATAGATAAATAAAATAAATTCACAACCATATATCCATCCTGCTCAGTCGTAAAAACTTGAGTAGGCGATCTAGATGCACAATCTGATAACACAAGACAACAGTTAAATCGGTGGAAAGCTTAGCGGCAACACGATGTTCCAAAAACTGTCAATAATCTAATAGGATGTGACAAACAGTAAGCAAAACTTGTATTGCACATTGGAAGCTTTTCTGATGACAATAAATGGGCATAGATTCATGACCAATTTGCAGGCCCGTAAACATAACCTTTTTTTCTATGGACCGGCCTATACAATGAAGCCCATGAAGTAACCATCTTTTTACAAGTCTTAACTTGTTGTCCTGAAGAGCAGACCACTCAATCTGCCAACTAGATAACACTAACTGCTGCAAACCAGTACAAACATCCTGAACACATGCTTTGTTGCACGTGTATATGGTTTCTGTAAATGCACACTTTGCACATTTATCGGACCCCACATGGGGACCTAGACAAAATAAACGATTATATTTATTTGCGCCAATTGAAGTAAAATTGAATGGATTTGTGCAGATAGTGGTCAGGATATTAATGAAAGACAGCATTCAAAGAATCTGTGCAAATCGCATAAAAATTACCGGAGTTCAGTTGTATATACAAAAAAGCCTGATAGATGGCTTCTTTTTTAACAACCTGTATCTGTCCACTGCTGAACGTAGGCCTCCTTAAATTTCATTTGTTGCGATCTTGTGCAATTTGATGCCATTGCTTTCCTGCAGTCTCCTTGACGTCGTCTATTCATCTTTTTTGTGGTCTTCCTCTGTCGCGGGTTGTCATCCTTGGTCTCCATTTTAGCAATCTATGCGATCATTTTTCGT
>JARJEC010010064.1:0-12893 GCA_030264575.1 Tachinus sp. AB-2021 | reverse complement strand
AAAATTTGTGTTTCTAGTGTATTCGGAAAGGCATTCGCTAGCGATGTTGAACAGTATTGGTTAGTTTTGTTGTTGAAGATGAAGATTATTTAGGATGATTTTTCACTTCACATTTAGTTCATAGGATGCTTCAAATCAAATAGAAAGGATGTTTAAACAAATTGAATCTCATAACGTCTTTCAACATATTTTTATATTTACATTCATAAAAGTTTCAATTAAAAAAATTCAATCTATTTATTGTATTTTTCAAAGTTTTGCACATACATCACACACATCTTTTAACACTTTTAAAAAAATCTCAAGATTTTACAACATTTTTCCAGCATTATACAAACATTTGTTGATCTCAATATATCTCATAGTTTTATAACATTGTGCAACTTTACTTTACATTATTATATCTCGAAAACGATAGTAATTGTCATATGACATTCCCTTGAATTCTTTATGGTTTTCCAGGAGCAAGTTAAACTTGATTTTTTAATTCTGTTTATAGATGGAATCTTATAAATCTTGCTTAACAAGACTATCTTGAATACAATATAACATTATTGGTTTAACTTCCGAGTTTTGGTCAGTTAAATCAATAATTCAACTTCATTATACACACAAATATATACACAGAATAAATTTAAATTATTATACATTAACACTATTTTAAAATTATTACGCAATAAAAACAAAACAAACACAAAACTAATGGAAGTAATGCAAAGGATAGTATAATGTTATAGTATAATGTAAACAATCATCTGATCGGTGTACTTCTCTTTTACTGTGTACACTTCTCGGCGATTTAAGGGAGCATGATATACAATTTGTTCTAATTTTTCAAGCAATGAGGGTGTCATATGACGATACTATGATCAACATTTTGCAAACACCTCTTTCTGCCCCATCTCAATGAAATTGACATAACTGGATAAAATCAGTTTTCTTTAGAGATTTGCACTATAGGCATAGAAACATTTAAAAACTAATGTAACCATTATAGTTTTTTTATTAAGCTTATAATTGGCTATTGAATTTGACAAATAAATTAGATAAACGGAAAAAAAAAGAAAAGGACATTTGGTGTTACGGCAAATACGGTTGAAACGAATATCTTAGAATTACAACTAACAAACTACCATTGGATTACATCGCTCTTTTGGCCTATAATAGCGTCAATACGGGTTTGCATTGTGTGCACAAAAATTTTAAGTGAAGTTGTCCTTAATTTCTTGTGAACGAACGCGGCTTCTAGAATGAAATATTCTGGAAGGTATTGTTAAATTAAATTAACCGTAACTATTCAATAAAGGTAATTTTCCTGGATGTTGAAGCATTTTTTGGTGTTTACTGTGCCTTCTACAAAGTGTCGTTTATCTACAGTTTTTGCAGACATGCATTCCACGCTATGACAGAAACTTTTTTTTGCTTTGAGACAGTCATTGTGATAAACCTCATTTTTGGTCCTAATCACTCTGCTCCTACTATCACTCACACAGACTTTCAATCTTGCCTCACCACACTATAAAATTAAGTTTTTCTGTTTCTGCGACCATTTTTGCTGTTCTTTTGCCCATAAGAATCTTTTCATCTTTTGCTTTTGAGTTAGGAGAGGCTTCTCCAAAGGAGAATAATCTTAGAAGATCAAGATAGCCAAAAAGGAATACAATGCACAACAAATATCTTGTAAGTTTTAAGGCCTAGTTTTTAACAATCCTTAAAAATTGTTTACAAAATTATAACACTTCGTACTATATAACACGGTAAATTGACAACCGCAGCAATTTTTGCAAAGATTTGCCATTGCCAGACAAGCGAATAATTATTTTCTTAATTTTTTGGTTGGTTTTGGTTCATGGTAAAACAGTTTTACCATGAGCCATTTTCAACGATACAAACGCAAGAAAAACTGTAAACTTGTTTTTTTAGGACGTAGTGAGGTCTTGGCCTCATTAATGGCCCTTGCGAATAACTTGCGCATGGTATTACCTTAACG
Source organism: Tachinus sp. AB-2021 (assembly GCA_030264575.1). Taxonomy (NCBI): domain Eukaryota; kingdom Metazoa; phylum Arthropoda; class Insecta; order Coleoptera; family Staphylinidae; genus Tachinus; species Tachinus sp. AB-2021. Next base: position 10,903 of record JARJEC010010064.1, on the reverse strand, counting down.
GTTTTCTTCTTTGCTTAAATCCTGATACATGTCCTTGTCATCCTCCATCTGATTCTTGCTGTGGCTATGGTTTAAGATGAGCTGGTTTCTGCTTCGTGGAATTCACACAGTCAAGTTGCGGCAACACATGCTATCCCCGGCCCATCTCCACCTACAACCGTTGCCGTTTCCTCTGTTTCTTACCTTCCCATCCATCTTTGCTTTCTCTTCTTTCTCCCAATCTTAAGTTGTTTAGTCTGCTAGTATGTTTTGTCATCAGGTATGTTCTTAACTTTTTGTGATCTTCATTCACTTCTTCCTCGCAGTATCCTCTCTCTTTCAAAAAAAAAGTATGCAATTCCAACAGTTGGATGAACTTTGGTAGACCTAGGTTTACTAGTTTAACTTTTAGAGAGATTTTTGAGTCTCCATTGGGGATTATTTTTTTATGTCCCCTAGTTGCAATTCCAACAGTTAGATGCCCTTTGGTAGACCTAAGTTTACTAGTTTAACTTCTAGGAAGATTCTTGAGTCTCCATTGGAGATTATTTCTTCATGTCCCTTAGTTGTCAGATATATTCTGATCATTTCAAAGGTTTTATTTTCAGTCATTCTTGATATAGCGTATAACCATTGGAAAATTGTTTTGTCAGTTCCGTGATTCTACTTTCCCTGAGCAATTCTNTTGTTTCCGTGAATGTTCTTTTCATTTCTATTTTTTCATCTTCTTGATAGGCATAATTATCTTGGCCTAATTTATTTCCTTCTTCCTCTTTAATGTTTTTCAATGTTTTTCTGTTTCCATTTTGATTCTCTCTCCTCTCTCGTTTGTCTTCTATGGCTTTTATTTATTATATTTGATTCCATTTTGGTTTTATATATCTTCAGCTTCAAACTCCTCGATTTTTTTTCTTATCACTCTTGTTGCAAAATTTCTCAGTGCCTTCCATTTATCATGCACTTGGAAATGATAGTTGTTTTCTCTATTTGGTCTTCCAGTACTTTCTCTAGTTCCTTTCTGTCTTCCTCCCACGCCTCGCATTCTACTAGCGTATGTTCCACATCGTCATAGGTCTCTTCTTGGCAGAATATACACCTTTCTTCCTTGGTCATTTTATTTATTTTTTGTAGGTACTTTCCAAAGGCTGCGAGTCCTGTAAGTAATTGTGTTAAATATAAGCATGTTTGTGGTTTATTCTCTTTCCAATTTTTTATATCGCGGATTAGTTCTCTTGTCCATTTTCCCTTTTCTCCTTCTGTCCATTGTCTTTGCCATTTTTTCACCGCATTCTGTCTTGCTTGTCTCTTTGCTTCTTGATTACTGGTTTCGTCATTCACCGTTTTCTTTACATCTAATCTTTCTTCTACCAATAAATTTGCAGGTATTGTTGCCGCGATTACCTCTAATGCCACCTGTGAGACCGTTCTGTATGCCCTACAGATTCTTAGGGAATCTCTTATTTCCCTTCGGATCAGGTCAGATCAGGTCACTTAAGAATATCATGGCACCTCTGCCATGTGAATAACTAACTTTGCACTTGCAGTGAAGTTGGGACAATATTTCATATTTTTTTGAAATGTCCACGGTTCACAACAGCTAGAAAAATAAAATACAAATTTACAACTAATATGATTATACTAACTTCCATTTTTTAATTGTATTTTATGTGACATTTTGAGTAGAAATATTTGTATTTGTTGGGTTTTACCCAACTGGCCATCGACTTCGAGGTCCTTCAGCCGTGTTTATGTAGGTATCGTGTGTGTGTTGAGTTAAGACAAGTCTTAACAAGTTACACTAGAAATTTTCCTTCGATATCAGCGCCATTCAATAATTTCCAAGTGCCATTACCGGTAGGGCGGGCTTTGCTATCGCCCATCTAAGTGCTGAGACCGTGCCTAAAATTGCTTGCTTTGCAAACATTTGGCATTGACCATACTGGCGGTTACATCTTAAGTAATGTTATTATTATGTTTAAATAAAATATGTATTCTTTAAATTAGATTATAGTCGTAGAAAAAGTATAGTCTGCAACACGTTTAAAAAGCAATTCTGTCCTAGTGAAACCGTGTCACTCGCCCAAAACGGGTATATTTGTAAAAGCTTCTCTATTTTTTTTAATATGCAGTTTTCCAAACTTGTTGCAGAATTAACAATAACTAGTTAGATTAAGACTTTATGGACAAATTTAATAATTCTGATAATACAGTAACTTTTACTAATACTTTTAACTACGGCCTGTAGGAAACGGCGGAATAATCAATCTGGACAGAGGTACAATCTTTGGTCCAGTATTATTTTTAATTTATACTTCCTGCTTACATACATTCTTCATTGCCAGTATTATTAATACGGCGATGATACTGCATTATATTTGTCTTTTTATTTTTATGAGAGATCTGATGCGTAAATTATTATTTATAGAAAACAGCAGAGTTTTTTATTTTTTATTATTACATTTTCTGAAAACTATTTCCAATAAAATAACAGTTATTGTATTTGACCAAAAACGTAAAATGATTATGCAATCTTTTAATTGCACCATTAATGGGTTTTCAGAGACTGTAAGAAATTTAGGGCTAAGAATTCGATTACTAACTTTGTTATAGAGAACATATAGCATCAATAACAATTGCGCTTTCGTCTATTTAAGTTTTGGTTTTGTCTAATTCCAAATAATAATTTCAAAATCCAACAAATTCAAAATGCATGTGCATTAAATTTTGATTTGCATAAAAGGCAAACAATTTCTTGCAAGATTAATGAACTCAACTGGTTTAATGTAAAGCATCACAAAATTTTGCATACTGCTAGTCAGTTCTATAAAATTATTACGAATAAGATTTCTCCATATTATAAACAAACAAAGATTTCATACCTATATTCGTTATAGACGCTCCTTCTTATCGAGAGAGCTGTTAATAATTATAATAATAATATAATATGTGATATACGTAATATTCAATAAATATAATTTTGAACTGTATACCTTTTCCGGTATGTATTAATTTACTAATCAAACAATAATATAATTAATTATTTACAAGCATGTTATTTTATTATTGTGCAGAACAATTTTATGTATTATTAAAACATTTTTGTTTCACTTTCAGTTGTAGTACGATCAAGAGGAAGTAGCAGCAATATCAGATTAAATCTGACATACTATTAGCTGATCTAGATTAGTTTTTGTTACTTTTAATTGTTTGTTAGCATTATATTGTACTTAAGTAAGAAATAAACAACAAATTATTATTATTATAATTACTATTAAAATCAATTGAAATCTGATCAATTGGAATTTTTTCTTTAAAACTATTAAATTCTTTCTTTTGTCCAAATAATTGGACGGCCTTTGGGACAAATAATTTTTTAAATACTAATTATAAAATATATATTTATAATAAATTAACATTTCTGGACGTTTAAATTAAATCCAAATTAATTTTTTCTATTATAAAAATACAATTGTTAACATTTTAAACTTAATCTATTTTTGTTTTCATTCTCTTTTTGCTTAGTACAGGTAAATTAAAAATATATTTTATTTTATTATATAAAATTCTACACAACCGTTTCTTGTCAGGTGATCTTTTGAGCAGTGATTTACGTTTTTTATAGTTTTAAATTTATACACAAATTGAAATTATATTTTATATAAATAAATAAATTTAATTGTTTCAAGCTTTCATAAATTTTATTGTTGCTAAACTATAACAAATTTTATAAACCAACCTTAAAGTTGGTGATATTTTATTTATTCAGAGTTATTGTAAGTAATTTGTTCTACAATATGTATACTATATACAATCCATATTTCTAGTATTATGCAACTTTGTTTACATATCTTACATGCCCCGCGTTTTATTTCTATACCGCAAGTCTCCGTTCACATTCTGCTCTCCCGATACACGATTTACCGTTTGCACTAGTTGATGAACCACGTTCTCTTTGTTGTTCGGTGGGTGGGATGATCGCCGGATTAATAAAACGCTTTTCAAATAATCATCCTAGTTTGATTTCTTTTACCCACCTACTACTTCTCCGGTTGCTACTATCCTGCTATCTAAGGTTGGCCCTGGATGATTTATGTAGAGCAAAACATTCGGTGATCATGGACCAGTATCATCTTTAATTTTAATTACACTCAATTGCTATGAAATAATTTTATGATTGTTCTCTGTGGTTGTTCTTACCACCAAACAGAACTAAAAAATAGTGAGATTAATTTACAGCGACTCCATCTTATCAAAGCAGTTTTTGAACGTAATGTTTTCACTTCTGGATCTATCAACAGATGGCGATACTTGTTCATAAATTTTACAAAATTTAATATAAACTATACAATTTTATATTAGTAATATGTATATATTTTAAGATCAAATATCAATATATAATTATTATTAAAATAATTAAAATTAATTTACCATTAGTTAAGTTTAATTATTAATTCATTGGTTGTTTCAAGGATTTGCAAATTACTATTTATGCTGTATTATTTTTATACTGACGTCTTGAAAGCTCCAGATTTTGTATTTTAATGTCCAGTTCCAAGTAATTTTAATATTGTGTACAATAGAATTTGTTTTTTAAATAATAATTTGTTTTATTCTAAGCACACAAAAAAAATTATAAACTAAAAATATCCCTTTTGAAGTTACGGCACTTCTCATCTCGTGGTGTGATTTTCATTTAAAAATAAACCAATTTAATTAATATTAACGAAAGACTTCAAATAAAGCCGAATTGATTAATAGAAAAATTCTGTAGTATAATTATAAAAACAATAAGACAAACATTAACAAAAACAATAATCAAAATAAAAAATGAATAAAAACAATAAAAAAATCGAATCATTAAATCAAATGGAATTAATTTAGTAGGACAATGTACCAACACAGTACTAAAAACCCAGATGCTTCAGCACATACATAGTTAAAGTGACTTACAATTTACTGGAGTGGCTTAGAATAATTTGACGTTGACTTTTATCTATAAGTGCCACATTGACAATATTAATCTCATTTTTATTATGTATTATTCTCTTTTGATTATAACTATTTCATTTGGTTTTGGTACGACATCAGTAGTAGAATTAACATCAAACAATTTTGAATCAAGCGTGCACGATGGTAAGAATACATGGATTGTAGAATTTTATTCTCCAACTTGCCCATATTGTCAAGAATTTGCACCAGAATACGAAAAAGTTGGGAGTAGTATTGATAGTAGTATTATAAAAGTTGCTAAAATTGATGCTGTTCAATTTGGAGATGTAAGCGACAAATATGAAGTACATGGATATCCTACAGTAAAAATATTTAGACCGAACCAGAACATAGAAGAATACCGCGGGCCGAGAATTGCAAGCAAAATTATTGAAGCAGCAAAAGGTGTAAATCGCAGAGAACTTTATAACACCGAAACTATTCTTAATTGGCCGCAATGTGAGAAAGTTATCAAATATTGAATACATTATTGATTATAACACACATAACCATTTTGTTATCAATTCTTGTTAAATTTAATATAATTATATGATTTTATTTTACTCTTATAATTTATTATTTAATCACAAATTAAAAAAATTAAATATTATTAGTTTTCTTAATGAATCCTTTAGTTTAAATTAGTGAATTCTTTAGTGAAACATTTTTTTACTTTTATACGCCGATTAGTCCAGGTTCTAAATCAAAACTCTCGTTAAGCATAAAAGCATTTTTTATTCAGTGTCAAAATTGTTAATAATTCCAAGTGTTTGTTCCAGAGTTACCAACTTCTTCTACCTTTTTCGTATGATGTTGACTGTAAATCAGCAAGATAAATTTGGTTAGTAATATTAATATTTTACATTTGTTTAATTGACCAAGGTTTAATTAAATTGGTATAATTACTTATTAGAATGTGGTTTAAAAATGCTTAGGGTTGAATCAAGGTTGAAGTGAAGATGATTTTTATTCAATCTCCATATTTTGATCTTATTCTTTAATATTTATGGTATTGTATCAGTAATTAAATACAAAATAACGTATCATAACTAGTGATGCCACCGGATCCACTTTTTTAGCCGGAACCGGATACCCGATCCATAATCAAAAATAAAGTCCGGAACCGATCCCAGTCTGAGACCGGATCCATAAAAATACTACATTACTAGTGACGCTGCGAACCGGTAATAAATACCTGCCGCTAAAAGCATAGAAATTATTAAATTATTATTAAATATTATTAAATATCTTTTTTCTTCTTCTATTTGATTCTTTTTTTTAACTTTAAAAATAACATGAAAAAGTTTTTGTACTGACTTTTTTAAAACAAAAGGAGAATAAAGTATAAAATCAAAATTTCAAAAAATATTAAAATTTTAATTTCTTTTTCGTTTTTTCTTATGAACCTTAATTTATATCGATATTTTTAATTAGGAGCAAACTTCAAACAAGTTTTTTTATTAAATAAAGTTTAAAACACGCTAAATTATTTTTTTATATTTTCTAATTTTTCTGAAAATTTTATTTACTTTGTTTTAAATTTTTTTATAATTCAAAATAATCAATAAACAAAAAATATTCAACAATTTTTTTTAGCTTTTCCAACGTCAAAAATGGTTCAACTAAAAATCAATAAATTATTTTCTAATTATTTAATTACTTGAAAATAGTTATTAACTAAAATGTTTTCTTAAATTAATAATATTAAAAAGATACAAAAAGTTACAAAGAGATAGTTTGTATTTGCAAAATATGGAATTGAAATAGTTTTTAAATTTTGCTTTATTGAAAATTGAATTAAAAATTAAAAAAAACTTTATTTTGAAAAAAAAGGTTGCTTGCTAATTTTTGAGACGAAATTACAGTAGTTTTCATTATACGCTTATTAGATAGCCCGCTTTATAGATGCTACTTTAGTTATAACTGCTATAATATTCATTCCTATAGATTTCACTGCAATTATTTTTTAAATATTAAAATTCCAATATTTTTTATATTATTTGTATTTAATTATAAAATTTGTATTTTGTATTTGTATTGTATTTTATGTTTTCTGTTTTTTTTTTACATTTTATTAATTAATATAACATGTTCTTACATTTTAAACATACTTTTATTTATTTAGAAAAATTAAAAAAAATCAAAAAATAAGTTGTTTTTATTCGACTCAAAACGTTCTGAAACGCAAACAAAATAATAAAAAAAATCAAAAGTTGTCTTTATTCGACTTAAAACTAAATTGTTTTTATTTAATTTAAAACGTTCTGAAACGCAAAAAAAACAATAATAATTTTTCAAACAAAATTCCGCAAGAAATCTATTCCATAACCCAATATACAACAAATATGATACAAACTTATGTGTTACACACCACAATATTATGAAAAGTAAACTGTGACAGCTTATCCGAAATCGTTTGAAGATTATTAATCGTATTGGTATTGTATTTAATTTGCTCTCTCTTTCTCTTTCTTTCATTTTAGACGACCACTTGATCAATAATAATAAATAAATATCAACTAGATCCATAAATAATTGAAAATTGATAGAATCAACCGTTACGATGAGATAATTCCTAACACAAGATTAAAATTAAAACTACTATGTTTTTAATGTTGCAATAAAAAAATGTTTGCTTGTGCGGTAAGTAATCAGCTATTCTGATGTCATGATGGGACGAATCAGCGCTGTAACAAAATATTATCAAAAGGAAGCCGCAGTCACAGCTACAAGACTTACAGACTAATTTTACAAGTATATGCAATTTAAACGTGCAATACATAGATATTACATTCAATTTCTTGAGCTGCTTCGGACTCCCTACAAGCAATACTACAAAAATTGAATATATTGCTAATTATTATAACAAGAATCTTGTCCGAGCTATTAATTAATTATTAATATTACTGTCTTCTTATCGCGCTAGAATAAATAATCCGTCTACAAAGTTTTCATAAATACATCTATCAAAAGATTGATATTTTTATATTTATTATTTCTATCCATATATTTCAGTAAAAAATTGTTTTATTCATATTGTAATTAATTATTTTACCATACGTTAGATGGTGCAAGCATGTCAATCTTCATCGATAATCATTTGTGTTTGCAAGTGACTCAGTATAATAAACAATGATATCATTCCTTTTTGTTATATCAATGTCAAGCAGCGTTAAAAATGCAAGACACATATTTTAGTATTTAGATTAGTTTATAAAACAGCTAAAAAGGCAATTAACTAAATATTAGTAATCATTTTATTATAAATGTTTTTAAATTAAGTCCGCAAAAAATGTATACACACTTTCAGGAATAAATACTATATAATATGTATTTATTTTACATATATTTATATACTAATTACATGTACTACTGTCTTTATTTCAGCAATTGGTTACTTTAATTTAAATGTTCAAAATATTTCCGTTAACAGAACGGGATAGGACAATTCAGCGCCGCCGTTTCATTATCGGCAACCGATTCATTGCCGGCCGGTTCTACGACAACCGTTTCATCGCCGAACACATCATTTTCCAATGTTTATTTTTTATTTTTAACCAACAACTTAAACATGAGCCACAATTATTAACTACTGGTTAGATTATTTATTTTTGTAACCCACTCACCCCTTATTTATTAATCATAAAATTGGGTATTCTATATATATATATATATATATATATATAGTTAAAATTTGTAGAAACGTTTCTGGTGAGTTTAATAACCAATCTTTTATTACAAATAGCTGGATGCTGTAATATTAACTACTGGTCCGTATTATTTATTTTTGAAAATTAGACATTACACTTTTTGTGAATAAATTTCTAAAATCGTCTCTGGTAGGTTTATTAACCAATTTTTATTTCAAAATAGCTGAGTGGGAGAGCGGCTCACTGAACTAATTATCCGGATTAGTTATTTCTGTAACCGACCCACTCGCCCAGCTATCAGGAAACTGCAGTATTGTAGAGATTACTTGTTTACAGGCGACGCAAAAACGTGATTCTATTCTATTATTTCGCGTTGCACAAACTTCAGCAAAAATTCCTCGAACAATTTTAAACCCGTAGAAAACAGCATCAAACTCGCAGTTTGTTAGAAAACTGGTCATATCAACGGTGAGAAGGCGAAAAGATTGGTATGACAGCTAGTATTAGCGAGGCTTTCAAAAAACTGAAAATATAGGATTTTTTGAAAGCACGTAATCGGTCTTTTTTTGCTAATTATTTGCGATCTTCCGTAACAACCGCAAACACGCATCCGCCAGTGCAACAATATAATTACGCATACCGGGCCAAAAATACAATAGGCAAAAGTGCCGTCGTTGCTGCGATAAAAGTAAATAATTCGTAGCTAACGTAAACTCGAATGCAAAATCGGAAAACTTCGACGACTCCACTGTTTAGGTCTAGAAGTAGGCGACATATCTAGGACCACCCCCACAAACAACCAATATCCTGTTTATGACTTGTTACGCGATAATGGCGACATATAGTCTGTATCTATATCTGATTTCCATGAAGATAGGTCTATTCAAATTTTTGGCACTAATCAATACCGGCAGCCAAATAGGTTGTTTGTCGAAAGAAGTATTTGCTCAAGTGGCAGAAGCTGTTTATTATGGATATGCCTAGATAGGCACCGGAAAGATTTCCGGTGCAAGAGACAAGCCTTGCTGGAGTTTTTAAAGAACACTTAAAAATAAGCAACCAAATTTTGCTCCCTTTCAAACTAAGTTCTTGTAGTACGGAGTTTGAGTTTTTAGTACTCCTTAAACTCTTATTGCCCGTGGTTGTAGGTGAAGACATGCTTAGCCACTATAAAAGTAAAAAGTATAGTTTGGTGTGCAGATAAAGTGGTAGATTTTTGCATAGACAATTTAGCGATTGCTTTACCGATTACACAGATTACTCAAGCCGCGGTTTCGTCTGCATCTGCATTCCGGATATGTTTAGTAAATTGCGGACATCCCGCAATAATTTCTGCACACAACAAAGCCAGAAATTAGACATCGTTTTTAATTCATTGGTTATTACTACTCAAGAAAAGGCTCTTGTGCGAAAAATTTTAAATGGATTTAAACCTATTAGGTAACTAGTTTGCAATTTCAATTGACCATAAAGTCATCATTTATTTAAATAACTGTCTATTACTCTCACAAAAGATCTCTAGTAGGTTTCTTGCTCTTTATTAATTTGATTTCAAAATCACGTTTGCACCCGGAATAGAAAATTTAGTTGCGGATCGCGATTTCTTCCGCCAAGGCTAAGCATGAATAAAGTATTTCAAGTTGCACGATGTGCTGCATGGTCTTACACCAAATCCCTTCTATCAAAAATACCTTGTAAGCAATTGCAAAATTCAATGCTATCTAAAATAAACAGATAGATCAAAAAGAAGTAAGTAGGTTTGTCGTAAGCAAAATTATTTTACAGCAAGAAACAAAATTGAAACTATTACTATGCTTCCCCGCAATGTTAGTACCAGGAACTTTATAGAACTTTATCACGAGTTTTACGGTCATTATGCAACGTGCAAAACATGGAGGGCCTTCAGACGCGACTTTTGGTTGCCGAAAATGTTTAAATCGGTAAAGGCATATATCAGTAGCCTCATGAGCCACACCTTGAAACTGTTCCTAAAAATTGTACACCAAAGACTCTACAGAAAATATGAAAATACAATGAGTGAAACACAATTTGGGTTCAGACAAGGTTTGGGCACAAGAGAAGCAATAACCGCATTGCAAGTCCTAGTACAAATCTGCTACGACCAAAAAAAGATATATCTGCTTCATAGATTACGAGAAGGCGTTTGACCGCGTACAACATCACAAACTCTTCAATGTCCTTAAAAATCTTGATATTGACCAAAAATACCTTAGATGTATTGAAAACTTGTACATGAATCAGAAAGCACAAGTTAAAATTGATAA